>JBCFYV010000007.1:0-248996 GCA_039000515.1 Timema cristinae
AAAAATGAAAATAGTGATAAATAATGTGCTAGCCGATTTTTAGTATGTATTTTCATTCAATAGTTATCATATTAAAAATGTCCACATCATTTCATTGTACGGAAAATATTTACAACCCATAATAAATGTGAAGAATGAGTTTTAAGTCAATATCTATTTATCTATTAGTCAAATGACTAAAAGGTTCTTATTCAAATATGTAGATTAGAAAATTTCCTACAAAAAGGTTCTATATAACTTTATAAAAATTCAACACTTTTGTAAAATCTCCAATGATAAACTTAAACTCAAGTCGTTATCCTACTTGTAAGAATAATCTTATATAATAACGTTTATAGCGTGGGAAACGATTTATTTAAAACCCAACGTAGTGTTACCAACAGGGATCTGAAGCCGATATCCCCGTCCTTGGCAGTCTAGTCCATCAGGGGAGTAGCGTGTAAGACCGTGCGGCGGCCAAGGCGGGTTAATTTTGTGACTGTTGAATATTTATTTACTAGCCGAACTTAAAAAATGGCATCAACCAATACTTTTTTGAAGGTACCACTATTATGTTATATCTCCTTTATTTACCCCTACTCTGTTTCGCATGGCTGCAAAATTCTAATAACTGGCGACACTTTTCTGGAAAACTACAACAAATATCGGTTCGTTTTCTATCCCTCCCCACCCTCCCGACACCCAGTAAGCTTGTATTCTAACCCCTAATTAATGAAACTATAGTACTCATTGATCCTATATTGCTGTTTCAAAAAATATGTTGTAATAAAAAAACTCTTTACCCTCGCGAGCCGCCTAGTCGTTAGAACACATAGGTGAGACTCCACCTCTCAAGGTATTCGTGGTGAGATGCTTATGTTGATACTTCTGTAATTCTAGTGTAACCGGAATGAGACAAAAGGAATTTCCATGATGACTTAACTATTAGATATCACCACTGTGATGCAAAGTCTTTGTTATGAAGAGCTAGATCATAAAAATTTGGGTATGGTACCAAAAAACATATAGCAATGTAATATATTGTGTTGGTACAAAAAAAAATTATAACTTCATTAGTGTGCATATATTTTAATTTACTGACGTAGAAAAAATTATACCCTACCTATTTAACACCAAATTAATTTTAATTCTAATACTACAGTATGATATTCCAAATGTAAGTTCTATATGATTATTTATGAGATTCTGTGCATTAGATATGACCATCAAATTAGAACAATAACGTAAGTACTGATCTTAGATCTACTACATGAGTGTTAAGAGATCCTATCACTATTAATAATTAGTGGTTAATAAGCTTATATTAATTAAGATGTGTCTGTCCTCTTACGAACTTATTTAAATATATAACAAAATGTCTTAATAAAACAGAGAATGAAGGTTTAATTGTAGTCCTGATTTATGTGCTAGTAAATAGAAAGTTCTTACTTGTATAATTCTTCCTTCTTTCTTTTTCTTGATAAAAAGACTCCACAAATATGCTGTCTTCACATCTAAGTATTTAAAGATGAATTTCTCTCACTTCTGGTAGTTATTGTAGGTTAAATTTATATTCGCTCTGATGCTAAGTAGTCAAACTTTAAAATATAATGTCTCCCACTAGAAATTACGAAGAAAAATAAGATAAAATTGAAATAATATATGGCACCAAACTTGTTTTATTATTATGAAAACCAAAGCGTCCGTTAGATGTTGATTTCTTCCTAAAAAACTGTCGCCATGTTAACCAAACAATTAAATTAATCAAAGTAAATCAATGTAGCAGCGTATAGAGGATTGAATATTAGTATTGAAACTTCAGTGGTGTTGTTCATGGAGAATAAAAAAGAAAGTTAAGTTGAAAAATATTAAAAAATTTGACACAGAAATATGGTGAATATTATCGACAATTTATAGCTAAATAATATGATGAAGAACTCCGTGACTACCTACCATATAAATTGGCTCCATTACTTTTGGCGCTCTTTGATGAATTGGGAATACGCAAAACTA
Source organism: Timema cristinae (assembly GCA_039000515.1). Lineage (NCBI taxonomy): Eukaryota > Metazoa > Arthropoda > Insecta > Phasmatodea > Timematidae > Timema > Timema cristinae. The sequence goes on from JBCFYV010000007.1 coordinate 1,993, forward strand.
AAAACCATCTTTGTTTGATAGAATGGAACCAATTGTAGTTGAACTTAGTGCTGCAAATATTACGTATGTCATCAATGGAGGATTTCTTTTGCATCGTGTTGTATGGCATCAAGATAATAATTTAGATCATATTGTTGTGACATATATTAATTATGTGCAGTTTAAATTATGTTAAATTGTTGTATTTGATGGATATAATGAAAACAAAAATAATAAATTCATGAAGAACATAATGTAGTGTAGTAAGGAAACGTATTTATATTATAAAAGTAGAATTCAATATATAATTACAATGATGGTAGTTGAAATTAAAGTTGAAATAATGATTATAATAACAATATTAATGTATTACAATGTAATCTAAAAAGAACTGAATGTGGATTAATTAGATATAAATTGATTACATAAAAGAATATAATGACAATGGATATGATTTTACAAGAATAGGACCATCTTACATAAAACATGAATATATAACATATTAAATAAATAAATAAATAAATTAAAAAGCATAATATTTTAGGTTAAGATGGATAAGTAAATATGGCAAGAATCAAAAAAATATAATATTTATTAAATTATTGATTGTTGAGGATTGATAATGATGATTTAAAATTTATATTTTAATACTGAATTCTGGCTTATCTGCTTTAATGCCCTTGTTCCTTTTATTTCTTTATGGCTGGTGTAGTTTCAGCCCAAGTTGCTACATGTTTCGGCATGTCAATACGACGCCATCATCAGGCTATAGATTAAAAACAAAACAAATTATGGTACAATTCCATTGTGAAATGTTATACGTAGAAAAGAATATGCAAAGGTTGAACGTGAATATAATAATGAAATATTGTATTTACCAATTAACGCCTTTAATATAAGTTTGTCATTATTGAAGAACTGAAACTGATCTTAGAAGGTGTGATATAACCATGTGTATATGAACATAGTCCAAATTTGTTCTAGAAGAAAGATGTAAGAAATCAAAGAGATTGAATTTTATATGGTAATGAGAATCTAATATTGTGGAGCGAAATGCAGATAGATATGTAAATTAACGTGAATATAATAATGAATTATCGTATTTACCAATTAATGCCTTTAATATTGAGAATCTAATAGTGTTGGAGTGAAATGCAGATAGATAGATAGATAAATTAACGTGAATATAATAATGAAATATCGTATTTACCAATTAATGCCTTTAATATGAGTTTGTCAGTATTGAAGAGTTGAAACTGATTTTAGAAGGTGTAATATAATCATGTGTATATGAACAGAGTCCAAATTTGTTCTAGAAGAAAATGAAAGAAATTAAAGAGATTGAATTTTATATGGTAATGAGAATCTAATATTGTTGGAGAGAAATGCAGATAGATATGTAAATTAAACTGGTATAAAATTAATAATCAGGATTTATAAAATAAAAAAAATAAAAAAGGGGGTGCAGATAGATAGAAATTTAACTGGTGTAAATTTTAGTCAGGAAATATAAAAAATATAAAAAGTTCTTAAGTTTCTTGATATTGGCCTGAACATGTTAATCACTGATATGGAAGGATGGGCGTGGAATATAAGGGAAATTATTTCATTTTTGTATGCTGGGGTAGGTGTCTTAGAGTATTAATAAGTGTTTGATTTACAAAGTGGGTTTGTTCATTGAGAATATTTCTGTTGTTAAGTATGGCAGTTTGAATAAATATGTTTTCTGCCGTATTCATGGTTGTGCCTTTCTGAGATTTGTGTAAAAGTTTCATACATTTTTCCATGGGGGTTGGTTGATGACCGGATGTTTTTAGATGTTCTGAAAATTTGGATTTATTCCTATTGTGTTTGAAATCACTTATATGCTCGGAATACCTAGTCGAAATTTGACGTCCAGACTGACCTATGTAAACGCTATTGCACTCACAAGTGAGTTGGTATATACCGCTGAGTTGATATTGGATAACTTTATTGAGATTGGATATGTTGAAATGTTTTTTGACATTGTTATTGGTGCTGAAAGCGATTCTGAGTTTATGTTTTTTGAAAATGTTGGTGATGTTGTTAATTTCTTGGCCAGTGTAATTAAATTTGATCCATTTGTTTTGGCTGTCAGGATTGGTATGAAGGTTTTTTAGAGTAGTTGTGTTGTTTAGTTGATATTTTTGTTTCTGAAGGATCCAATATACGAAGGAATGGGAGTAACCATTGGATGTAGCTAATTGCTTGATAACGCTGAGTTCCATTTTGAAGTTTTTCTTGTTTAGAGGTATATGGAGTAATCGATAGATTAAACTGTTGAAAGCTGCTTTTTTGTGGATAGATGGATGGTTAGAATCATTTGGAATGATGATATCTGTATGCGTGGGTTTTCGATAGATTTTATATTCAAAAAGGTTGAGTTTATTCTTTGTTATTGAAAGATCTAGGTAGTTGATGCTATTGTTGACTTCATGTTCTACTGTGAATTTGAGGTTGGGATGAATGTTATTCATACTATAAGTTAGATCATGTTGAGAAGAGTTAGGAAGAGGTTCAGAGATTACCAGAATGTTATTCATACTATTAGTTAGATCATGTTGAGAAGAGTTAGGAAGAGGTTCAGAGATTACCAGAATGTTATTCATACTATAAGTTAGATCATGTTGAGAAGAGATAAGAAGAGGTTCATAGATTACCAGAATGTTATTCATACTATAAGTTAGATCATGTTGAGAAGAGATAAGAAGAGGTTCATAGATTACCAGAATGTTATTCATACTATGAGTTAGATCATGTTGAGAAGAGTTAGGAAGAGGTTCATAGATTACCAGAATGTTATTCATACTATTAGTTAGATCATGTTGAGAAGAGATAGGAAGAGGTTCAGAGATTACCAGAATGTTATTCATACTATAAGTTAGATCATGTTGAGAAGAGATAGGAAGAGGTTCAGAGATTACCAGAATGTTATTCATACTATAAGTTAGATCATGTTGAGAAGAGATAAGAAGAGGTTCATAGATTACCAGAATGTTATTCATACTATTAGTTAGATCATGTTGAGAAGAGATAGGAAGAGGTTCAGAGATTACCAGAATGTTATTCATACTATAAGTTAGATCATGTTGAGAAGAGTTAGGAAGAGGTTCATAGATTACCAGAATGTTATTCATACTATAAGTTAGATCATGTTGAGAAGAGTTAGGAAGAGGTTCAGAGATTACCAGAATGTTATTCATACTATAAGTTAGATCATGTTGAGAAGAGTTAGGAAGAGGTTCAGAGATTACCAGAATGTTATTCATACTATAAGTTAGATCATGTTGAGAAGAGTTAGGAAGAGGTTCAGAGATTACCAGAATGTTATTCATACTATAAGTTAGATCATGTTGAGAAGAGTTAGGAAGAGGTTCAGAGATTACCAGAATGTTATTCATACTATAAGTTAGATCATGTTGAGAAGAGTTAGGAAGAGGTTCAGAGATTACCAGAATGTTATTCATACTATTAGTTAGATCATGTTGAGAAGAGATAGGAAGAGGTTCAGAGATTACCAGAATGTTATTCATACTATAAGTTAGATCATGTTGAGAAGAGATAAGAAGAGGTTCATAGATTACCAGAATGTTATTCATACTATAAGTTAGATCATGTTGAGAAGAGATAGGAAGAGGTTCAGAGATTACCAGAATGTTATTCATACTATAAGTTAGATCATGTTGAGAAGAGATAAGAAGAGGTTCATAGATTACCAGAATGTTATTCATACTATTAGTTAGATCATGTTGAGAAGAGATAGGAAGAGGTTCAGAGATTACCAGAATGTTATTCATACTATTAGTTAGATCATGTTGAGAAGAGTTAGGAAGAGGTTCATAGATTACCAGAATGTTATTCATACTATAAGTTAGATCATGTTGAGAAGAGTTAGGAAGAGGTTCATAGATTACCAGAATGTTATTCATACTATTAGTTAGATCATGTAGAGAAGAGTTAGGAAGAGGTTCATAGATTACCAGAATGTTATTCATACTATAAGTTAGATCATGTTGAGAAGAGTTAGGAAGAGGTTCATAGATTACCAGAATGTTATTCATACTATAAGTTAGATCATGTTGAGAAGAGTTAGGAAGAGGTTCAGAGATTACCAGAATGCTATTCATACTATAAGTTAGATCATGTAGAGAAGAGTTAGGAAGAGGTTCATAGATTACCAGAATGTTATTCATACTATGAGTTAGATCATGTTGAGAAGAGTTAGGAAGAGGTTCATAGATTACCAGAATGTTATTCATACTATGAGTTAGATCATGTTGAGAAGAGTTAGGAAGAGGTTCATAGATTACCAGAATGTTATTCATACTATAAGTTAGATCATGTTGAGAAGAGTTAGGAAGAGGTTCATAGATTACCAGAATGTTATTCATACTATGAGTTAGATCATGTTGAGAAGAGTTAGGAAGAGGTTCATAGATTACCAGAATGTTATTCATACTATAAGTTAGATCATGTTGAGAAGAGTTAGGAAGAGGTTCATAGATTACCAGAATGTTATTCATACTATAAGTTAGATCATGTTGAGAAGAGTTAGGAAGAGGTTCATAGATTACCAGAATGTTATTCATACTATAAGTTAGATCATGTAGAGAAGAGTTAGGAAGAGGTTCAGAGATTACCAGAATGTTATTCATACTATAAGTTAGATCATGTTGAGAAGAGTTAGGAAGAGGTTCATAGATTACCAGAATGTTATTCATACTATTAGTTAGATCATGTTGAGAAGAGTTAGGAAGAGGTTCATAGATTACCAGAATGTCGTCGACGTATCGGCAATAAAATATTACGTTGATTAAGGATTTGAGTTCATTTAAGATTTTGTGATCATATTGTTGTGGAAAGATTTCGGACATAAGACTTGAAATAGGTGAACCCATAACTAGACCATCATTTTGAGAGAAAAATTTATTGTTGAATTGATAATAGTTTTGATTGGAGACGGTAATTAAAACGGAAATGATTTGTTTGATATATTCAGAAGAAGCATTATTAGTTTCAAGAATGTTTTTTGTGATGTTTATGGTCTCATTTATAGGAACATTTGTAAATAAATTGGATATGTCAAGAGATAAGAATTTTGATTGGTTACTTATGCTTATATTCTTTAATTTGTTAATTAGGTCATAAGAGCTTTTGACGTTATGAATATATGGAAGTTGTAAATTCTGTTGGAGTGTTTTGGCAAGAAATTTGGTTGTTTTATAGGCAGGGGCATTTTGATAGTTGACTAAGGGCCGGATAGGGATATTAGGTTTGTGAATTTTAGGAAGAGAAGTGAAGTTAGGGGCTTTGGGGTTCATGTTGATGAACTTGAAGCTGTCCTTTGGAGAAAAAATTAGAGAAGCGTTTTTTAGTGTGGTTTTGATGTCTTTTTGGTATTTAGTGGTGGGATCACTTTTCAGTATGGTGATGTTGCTGCTATTTATGAAATCCATGGTTTTTGAGACATAGTCGTTGTGATGTATAAGCACTATGGTATTTTCTTTATCCGCTTTGACGTTTATGATGCTATTAGTTTTGAATTTGTTATTAAGATGTTTGAGGATAAGAAGTTCTTTTGGGTAGGTTTTGTTTTGGTTATTGTTGTTATTAATGCTTTTCTGGATTTTGTTGGCAATTAAGTATCTAGTTTGGTTTCTGGTTTCGTGATCGATGTGTTTAATGGCTTCCTCACAGTCAATTATATATGAGTGAATTTTGTTTGTGATGGAATAATTAGAACAGTTGAATTTGTAGCCCTTAATGAGAATTGATTCTTCCTCCTGAGAAAGTTTGAAATTAGTTAAATTCAGAATTCTGGGATAAAATGTGTGAGTGCTTGGGGGGGGGGGGGGTTAGCTTTTATGTAGGTCTCTGTTGTTTGATCAGATTATTAATCTTGTTTTGGAGGTTGATGTGTTTTCTAGCTAAAATCGTCTTTTCTTTGTCCTGAATGTGACGTAGTATGTCATTCCAAATGGTAAGGTGATAGAATTGCTGAGTTCTAGATGTAATTGATAGGCTTGCAAATTTAGGAAATTTTGTTTTTTGTGTAAAACGCTATTTCATTTTTGATTCTTGCTTTTTGAACTGTTTCATTAAATTTTATAATCCTGAAATGTTTAGATTTATAATTGCTCTTAGCAAATTTAGGGATGAGATTATTAGCAATACACTGGTAGTTGAACCATAAGTTTGCGTTGGTCTTTTTTAAATTAATTTTAATGTTAATATACTTTCTATACTTGTATGCTTGGGTAGCATTAAGATTCATGAAGAACATGATGTATTGTAGTAAGGAAACGTATTTATATTATAAAAGTAGAATTCAATATATAATTACAATGATGAGGATGAGGAAAATATACTCTTCAGGAAATCTCGGCCAATATAATAGAAGTAAATATAATATTTTATTCTTGCACGCAATCACTGGTTGTGAAATAGAGCATCTGCCATTTTTAACGAGGATAAAGCAAAATCTTGGAATATATTAGAAAAGCATGAGGATTTACATGTTTTGGCGGAAGTTTTTAAGCGAGAAGTTGGTTCTAAGGAATTAATATTTTCTAATATACTAAACTTACTTTTAGTGTTATATGGTCCTCCAGTTAACGAAAATTATATTGATACACATCGCCACATGTGCTTTGCTAAGTCTTTAAGAATTAACAAACCTGTAAAGCAAGCTTTACTTCAACCACCAGCTAGTGCAGTTCAGCAAAATCTATATCGGGCTTATTATCAAGTGCAAACATTGTTAGACAATAAGTTAAATCATGAAGACTGGTTATTGCTAATGAAAAGTAATTTTTTGGAGCCAAAAATAAAATCCAAATCTCCTGCTTCAGTTTCCCTTTTGAATATGATTTTCTGCAACAAATCAAAATTGTGTGGACCAATGTGTGGCTGTAGAAAAAATGTTTATATTATTCAGCAATTTATGGTAATTGTCGTAGTCAATCCTGCATCAATTCTATAATATATGAAATGGTGACCTGGCGGTCTAGGGGTAAGGTGTCAGACTTCTGTGCTCGGGTCCGGGGTTCAATCCTTGGTTCCGGCACAAATTTATCTGATTACCAAACCCTTCCTTCACCTCTGACAAGACATCTTGTGACTGTGGAGAAAGCCAGGCCTCCACCTTGGTTCGGATTCTACGTTAAACTGTAGGTCCTCCATTTCATATCACAATCATCCTACCATTACACATTAGCGTAAGTGCGTATAACCCGAATGTGTAGTAAGACGCGGTGATAATAATAATAATATACTAGACGATGATTCTTTACATGGACCGGAAGAAGAAATCACGGTAAAGGAATTTAATCAAGACGATGACATCCCATGAATTTCTTACCAAAATATATGTATTCTCAATCTCAGGAGCGAGTTGAAACAGATGTACAGGACTAAGAAGAACAACAAAAACAAAACAAAAAGTAAACCAGTAGGAAGAAGAAGAAGCATAATTCATAGAATGTGCTGAAATCGTGGATTAGGCCTTCAGGAGAAAATCATGCTAATCATATTCTACCTCTAAGGTGGTGTGGAAAAGATTACCAGTTGTAAAGTATTAATATAGGTGTACAGGTTTTATAAGCCGTAATACGTGGAAATAGTTGCATATACGAAATACGTATCGAAACTTTTTGTAGGGATTTTTCTAATCCACATATTTTAATAGAGACCTTTTAAGTCATAGGACCATTAGATAGGGTGATATTGATTTAAAACTTATTTTTAGACCTATTATGCGTTGTAGAATTTTTCCGTACAATTAATTGACGGTTACTTTGGTACATTATTATGATTAATAAATGAAAACAAATACCAAAATTCAGCTAGCTCAGCATTAATACGTAAGGGAACCAATAAAGTCACTGGACTATAATAACTACAATGGAAGGAAGCATTTTAGACGTAGTATATATAACATATATATATATATAATATATATATATAGTATATAACATTAAATACCAAAACTTTAAATGTAAATATAATCTTCCACTTTAGATAGTAAAAATTTTAATGCAGTTTACAAAAGTCTCAAAACAACGTAAAACAATATTTTCTAATGCCAACTTTAGTTCTGTCTCTAACATCCTCATTCCGTATAGGATGGATATCCTCAACTAATCGGTATATCGTAAGGGAACGTTGACTCCTCTGCTAGAACGTGTGGACTTAAGGGCTGTACTTCTTTCTAGAAGGATTTTCTGAAGAAGCTACTTTCTTATTACCAAACTAAGTCGTTAGTGTTCCACGTTTATCATCAGGAACCTCTAGTGGGGAGAGTCGTTGTATAGGTCTCAGAATTACACCTTTAGTAGTAACGACTCTTTCGAGCCTTGTTATGCTTGCAGACCCAGGAAACAACTCCACAATTTTTCCCAGGGGACATTCCATCCTTTTGGAACAGTCTGATCCAACTAAGAATATATCACCAATCTTGAACAAAGTAGTGGACTTGTTTCGTTTACTACATGCCAAAAGACCCAGATACTCTTGTTAAAATCTCTTCTTAATTCATTTCTTAGATTTAGCAGATGACAGTTTTGTCGGTTCAGAATTTTAGCATCCCAAGCATCACATTCTGGAACTCCCATTTCCTTTAATTCTTGTAGAAAACAAGCCGTGGTGAGAGGACTTAATTCGTCACAATCTTCTGCCAGGAATGTCAGTGGTCTAGAGTTAATGGTAGCTTTATACTACAGAGAAGAGTAAGCATTTCTTGGAAAGTTAGGAAAGCTTTTCCTAAAACTCGCTTTACAAGTTGTTTTATTACTCTTATTAACCTTTCCCAGAAGCCTCACCACCATAGAGCACTAGGGGGGTTAAATTTCCAAGCGATACGTTAAACCGAGCTATGTTTAGAAGTCTTTTCCCAATCAAGTGTTTGAAAAGTGTTATTGGCACCGGTGAAGTTGGTATCATTGTCAGAATAAATAACAGGACATCCTTTTCGAGCTGTAAAGCGCTGGAAAACTTGAAGAAAAGCTTCGGTGGAGAGAGAAGTAATCAAATCCGGATGTACTGCAAGGTAGACAGCACGAGTGAAAACTACAATCCATGCTTTACACTCATCTCTCAGAAACAAAGGACCCGCCAAGTCAATCCCTATTACTTCAAACACAGATGCTTCTTTTATTCGGTTGAGGGGTAAAGGAGCTTGAACCACCTTTATATGATTTACCTCATGCCTCCGGCATCTGACACAATGACTTATAACTTTTTTCACAGTTGTCCTCCCACCAATAATCCAAATACGTTGTCTTAGGTGATTATGAAGAAGTTGCACTCCAATTTGACTTTGTTTAACATGCCCCTCCATGATGAGAAGGGAAACAACAACAAGGTGCGCTGGTGGTAGAATCATAGGGGATCTTAACATCTTCAAATCTTCTCTAAGGAATAATCTTATTTTAATTCCGAGGACAACGTCTTCTACAAAAGATTTAGCGAGGATAGTTGTTTACAGATATTTATGAGCTAGGTAAATCTTTGGATGACTTGAAACTTATGTATAAGTGTATACATTCTTGTGATTAGGATTTATCTCCTTCTTCCCCATCGTGTGAATTATTCTCGTCAGAAACAAATTAACGGATACGACCACCACTGCCAAGTAGTGACAACTTAAATCCGCTCAACACTAAAATACACTAAATGTGCTATGGAAAGAAACTAGATCAAAACTAAGTAATTTTAAACGTAACTATTTGTTTGGATAATATTAATTGAAGAGTGTATAAACTATACATATGTCAGTGTGCTAAGAAGTCTAATTTTTTTGTATTGAACTGCTGAAATAGGACAAACTTTGGTTTTCTTTTTGGGTGTTAGACTATCCTTATTTCATTCTTCGATTTCAAAAGTTAATCTATCAACAGGGCTACTGTAAACAATATTCCGTCCTAATTCATGTATTCATGTAGATAGCGGAATGTTGTGATACATTTCTCTATGTTGCATCTCCTGATATATAGAAATTGCACTGATACGCGTGCTCAGCTGGATTCTTGTTTGTTCTCCATGTCTCTACAACTGAACTTTGTACAAAACTATTTTATCCTTCTCTGTTTCCAAGAGTAATTACATTATTTCCTCTCTATAACATTCATTGTTTTGCAACCTCCAAGTTTTGTTTGGTTTGGTTACCATGACAACAATAGTAGATAGACGAAAGAAGGTTTCTCAAAAGTACGTGCTGATTTTTAGATGGAACAAACTGTAGTATGAATACTAAAGGTTATTTTGATGGGATAAATTTTATTTTTCATCAACTGGCACTTGCTATTTGTAAAGCCTAAACTATTCTTGATCCCAGAGAAGAGAAGTTTTTTCTAAGATTAATAAGTAACTTTGTTTTTTTGAAGATATAAAATGGGAATGCTATGGCCATAGCGAAGAACTTTTGTTTGCTTCGTGTGTCTTCGCCATCAAGACTACAGAGAAGCCAGTAAGATATTTCCTTTTATTATTAATTCAAGACTGCCAAATTATTTGTAAGCTAATTAAGTTTGATGATATTTCTTTCTGTAACACAACAAACTGTTTTACTCAACCTGAGTCATTCCTACATCAAACATTATTTATATTCATGATTAGTTTTATTTTATTTTACGTATGTTAATTACTTACCTAAATAGTATCATGCCACAGGGTTCACTGGTTAGCGTTGTATTTTATCTTGGTACCAGATAGGTGGGATATTTTACCAAATATTGCAACAATTAAATTATATGTGCCCACTGATTATTTTGTGTCTTAGTTATATTAAATTTCTTTGTCTTAGCATATCAAACATTTTATTTTTAACTAGAAATAACAACAACAATAATTAATAGAGTGTTTTATAATATTGTTCTATTTAACAAACTTTCGTTTTTTCTACACTTATGTTCAACCTTTAGAGTGTGATTTTTTTCTTCCAAAGCCATAACCAGAGTCCTTTTATTTGTATCACGTAATTTGTTGGCATCCCCTTTTATTTCACTTGTATTTCATACTTTACGGGAAGATCCAGAGCTACCACGGATACACTTCAGGGGGTAAGTTCCCTGGTAATTATATCTGTCTCTACCGGCCCACTTTCAAAAAACAAAAATATCCTTCTTTTCACATCACCGCGGATACCTTGAGAGGTGGAGTCTCACCTAGGTACTCTACCGACCAAGCTGCTAGCTAGTGGAGAGGGTGGTGATACGTGGGTTCGTTACACCTCTCAAATAAAATCTGCCTTCAGATAAGACTTCACTAGATTTCTGGATAAACTGATCTACTTCTAATTCACCGTCCATGCTCCTGACAACGTTGTCTACATAGAAGCTCTGTAGAAATCTCTTAATGATCCGGGAATTGAAATGGGGGGTTAGTAAATATTTACTCAAATGATACTCCAAAACTACCACCAAGAGGAAGGGACTACAGATAAAGCCAAATACCACTCTTGTATGTCTGAAGATCTCATAGATATGCTCAGCTTCATTCTACCACATAAAACAGAGATATTTCCTATCTTCTTCATGGATAATTATTTGAAGAAAAGATTTTTCAATATCTGTAGTTTACAAAAGTCTCCAAGCAACGTAAAACAATGTTTCCCAATGCCAACTTGAATTCTGTCTCTAACAGTTTTATTTATTTGATGTAATTAGCATTCAATTTCTGAATCGATTGATAATATATTTTATGAGTAATTGCAAAAGATTTTACCAATTTTGCCAAGATGGTATATTAATACCTTCAGGGTTCTTATACATACCACAATCAACATGAAACCGACGGCTTTACTTTCCTTCCGACGGAAGTTGTGCTAGGGATTTAGTTTAGTTTTTAGTGTATTGGCTTCAATTTGACATTCATTAAACTACAATGCTAATAAGAAGCTTCATTGTAACAATAATTTAAATACAACAGAGAGTCGATAATTCGGAATAATTACGGAATGACTCAGTCCTGAATAAATACAGTCAGTTTATATGATAAAAATAAAAAATAAGAATAGACGGGATATTTACGAAAATTCATTGTTAAGGTAGAAACATTTTCACTTAATTTAATTAAAGAATTTAAATTGCTAAATATCGCAAAACCTAAAGCAATATCTTAAAGTGTGGCAGAAGGGAGCGCCAGTATTTTTACAGTTTTTATAAAATTGAAATTTCTTGGTCAAAATAGATAAAATATTTATCCAGTAGCAACATCGAGTTTGTTTTCTACATACACCAATATTAACAGATCAGGGGTGTCTTGGAATTTTGTCAAAACTTTTTAAATAAAGAGGAAAAGATTTGACAGACATAATTGACAGATATTCAAGATCTCTTGATACTAGTATGTGCAGAAAACTAAACTCTATGTTGCTACTGGAGAAATATTTTATTTATTTTTGCCAATAAATTTCAATTCTATTAAAACTTTAAAAATACTTGCGCTCCCTTCGGTTGCACATTAAGGCAAAAATCTATCAACGAAAAAAGTCTCATTATTTGTACCAACAACGGTTGAGGTGCTTTTATGACTGCCATGTTTAGGATATTAATACCGCTATGGTTATTTTTATAAATATTTTTTTTTGGCAATTTGGACTATCAACGATCCGGTTTTTTTAAGTCTAAATTGTCGACACACAACTGTATTTAAACTTGATGGAGAAAACTGGCAATGTGTCTTAATATTTTTTCCCCCCAAAACTTCTTGGTATCCATTTATTTTACGCGCATAGATTAAGTTCCCTAATAAAATAGGAATGAGGATGGCATAGTTTTAAATTGAATGTACACGCATTTGTGTTGAGTTGGAGTGGAAAATAATTTAAGGGTAGAAAACTCACCTTATCCGATCTGAAATCAAACCCAGGTCACCTACAGTCTTAGATGACAGTAACACGTTTAACCATACGATGGTAGACGATACCATATCATAGTCAGAAGTAGTTATTTGCTTTTCGAGAAACTTCATGAGTACAAGATCAGTGTATTATAAATATAATTCACTATTGTAATTAATATTTTAGAGATTATTGTACTGCAAGCTTTGAGTGACATAAAATGTAACTGGTGAAGTACTGACCAATAATTTAATTTAATTTTTAAATTAATAAGGAGGTTAATAGTAAAACATGCTGAGTTAATTGAGAGAACAATAACCACTTTGGTAATACTTACTGTGTTGGTTATTTGTAGCAATTATTGCTCCAAGTCAACAGAATGGGGACAGTCAAGTATAAACATCACTTACCCAATACCACTAATCTTGCCGAGCACCTTGCGCAAACAAACATCCGACTACACGAACCACAAGCGAACAACTGCCAAGACTGAGCCAAGTTCCGCCTCTCGCCACTAGAGCCCGGCACCAACGCTACCATGATAAATCCGCCCAACTTCAAGAAACGAGAAGAAGATGGCAACTGCCAGGCTTTGCCAGAATAATATAGAATGTTCTTCTGCCGGCACGCCCCCTTCCTTTGTGCCTATCCTGTTCGATGATTGTGCCATATAAAAGACCATCCGTCGAGGAAGACGTCACTCTTGGACTTGGCTGCGACCATGTAGGACTAAGCGTCGGCTTAACGGACATATTACATTAATGTAAGAATAAAATCCAATTTCGGTTTAAATGTAAATTATGGGAACTAGTCAAAATTATTTTTTAGATCTTTTATCAAATTTAATTATAAATGTATTTGCGTAAATCTTCGTCATTTAATTTACTTTATAATGAGAGTATTGTAAAGTCAGACATTTTCTGTGTTATGGATATTAGGCATTATGCGCGAAAATTATACTCAACCAATTAACTTTATTTGTTTCTCAGTAGTATTTAGGTTAGATGAGTGTAGTAAATATGAAAATTTGAGAGTGTTGTTAGATCAGAACTTTTCTATATTATTCATAATGATTGAAAGTCTAAAATTTCAAAAGTAACTTTATTTCGTCTCTATTGCAAATGTGGCATTTTGGGTTTGGTAAACATTAAGGTGGGAAAGTGTTTGAAATATGGTGCCGAGATTTTCAATATTAGTAGAATGGAGTATTGCACTAGATTATTATATAGATCAACTTGACTTTATATTTTTTTTACTATTTCTCGATTGTTATTTTTAGGATAGTTTTGTTAATATCTATTTTGTGCCAAAATAGTAACAAATAAACAAACTTAATGGGGTAATGTTAGGAAATATCCTTGATATTTATAATAGTACTATAATCCTTGTTTAGGACATAGGCGAAGGCTATTGTGAGTTATGCTAGTAGGTTATTAGCGCAAAAGTTGAATGGTATTGGCATTAGGTAGTTTTGATGGAACTAAAACTTTTAGTAACATGTGGCATTTTCGCAACAACATCAAAAATGTGTTAGTTAGGAGACATCATTTACTGTATGACGTATGATCATATTAAATTAATGTTATGCATCAATATTTGTATTTGCGTAATATGTTTAGGGTACATAATAAATAACGTAATGATTAGAAGGAAAAGAGTAAATATTTATGGAACAATTTTTATTGGATACTATATATATATAACTGAATTATTAAATGCTCTTCAAATAATATGCTTATGATTTAAAAAAGTGGCATAAATAAAATCTAAAAGATTCTAAGACTTGAATTTATTCTATTACATAATTACGCCATATTATCCCTATGTCTAGAAAAGGTGCGAGGGATTAGCCTTCAACCTTTTTATATATTTATATGTTAGGCAACCTGTGAAGGTGGACCGTTGTTTCCCGCTACTCACAAGAGTGAGTTGCGTGCGCTGGGGACATGCTAAATGTACAGCATTTTATTACTCACAACTTTAGGATATTCACTCTGCGCGCTCCTCTATATTCTATCTTATTTTTCTTTAACTGTTTATATTTATGTATTGAATCCCTCTAGTTTGGAGCTTAGGGATTACAATGTAGGGACGACAATTTGGCGGGAGGTACATCAATATCGTAATAAGAATACATACATAAATAACATTATTATTAATCATACACATAGGGCTCACGGTTCTAGAAGAAGAATGTGTATGCTAGCATATCGGGCTCATGGTTCTCCAACTCGACAACTCTGCGTCGGACCACAGTCTGGAAATCTGCAGCTTCGCCCGTGCTTCCAACGGCATTTTGGGGAAGAAACATTTGCACGCCGGCACATAGGGCTCATGGTTTGGGGTATCCCCTGGCTGGGGTGGAGTCACCTTATGAGTTAGCTGAATTAACAGTCCTTTAACTCCCATTGGTAAAGAGTGTTCCCATGAGTTGCAAGTAGCATGCCAGTCATTATGTTCTGAAACAAATAAAGCTATTCCTATATAAATAGTACTAACGTAAGATATTTACGGCAAGTTTAGAAATTTTAGTAATAGTGATTTACAATAACCTTTACTAACCATAATACTACATTATATCAAATTTAAATTAGTTAAAAAAGACACATGAACATGAGAATTGAGCTCGAGACATTTGGCTTAGGGAACCTAGGTTCTTCTACTGAGCTATCTAGGATTCATCCGATGTTTCTTCTCGTTATTCAATCATAGTTGAAGGTTGTGTCTGTGATGGACGTGTGGAACAGTCAGATACATATGAGCGACAAATAATATGCAATTGATCATACTAGAGTAATCTGACTCTTGGGAGAACTGTTATGCAGCTAAGTATGCAATACAATATTTTAATTTTAACGTGAAATTCTAATGAATATCAACGCACATCACAAACTCATACTCAAGACTCAGTATTAAATTACCAGTCAAATAACCCTGAAAACAATACTAATCCGGTAAGCTCAATTCTATATCATTAATGCAATAAGTTAAAGGACCCAACATCGATTCATGTGCATCTTTTGATTTTTCATCTAATTTAAATTAATTGAACTGTGATTCCTTCAATATGGACAGTGACGTAACTACAATAGTTTTCAGCTTGTCTGTAAATATTAATATACAGGTTTTCTCAAATGTATGGAACCAAATCGCATGTAACTAGGTAAATTTTAAGTAAGCAACTGTCTCACCTTGTAGTTTCACAACCTCGACATTTTTGTAGACGATCATGTTGTTCCTGGCAGCTCTAGACAGTTCCTTAAACCACCCGGAATTTGTCAATCACAGGAGAAAGAAAATAAATATTCTGTTCAGGCTCATATTGAAAAATATTACGTTTTTAATCAGAAAATCTTAGTACAAGGTAGTCAACTAAATGCACTAATGAAGTTATGGTTTATTCCAGTCATTTCCGGGGAAACGAACGTGTTTATTGGGTCAATTATAAAAATAATTTTATTGTTGGTTATTAAAACTAACATTAGTTTTTGATTCGATGTCTTTGTCTCAGCATTGTGATCGTCTAGTTATCGTTTGTTCAATCTAAACCCTAAATATATATTATATTTTTATCGTAGCATATATTGGTGGTCACGCAGAAATACGTTAATATCCTTTCACTTGGTTTGCCGATGATGGGCCGTTTCGAGCTAGAAATCCGGACTGGTGTATTGAGAGTGGTTTTTACATAAATTGTCTTCTAATTATCGCCATCCTTACAATAGCGTTTATTATACACAAGTCGTGGTATGAATTGCGAAACTAACCAAGATTAAAGCAGCACACATAGCACACTAAAACCAATCTCTTATCCAGTAATGTTATTTCAAGTGTACAAGACTCAACATTACTAACATCTTCATTTAGACCAGAGGTCAGCAACCAGTGTACGTAGTTCCACAAAATTATAATAAGTGTTTGGCTTAGTACCGAACTTGATATCCGAGTCAAATGGCTTAGTTCACTTTCTATCAATCATCTTTTTATTGTTATTGTTTAATTATTCATTCTAAAATATTATTTTTAAGGGCTGTACTATATAATTGATTATTAAAGTGATGGGTTGTTGTTGAAACTTTAGTTCTACCATTCATGCAAATTAATTTTCTTCTTTAACAATCCCTGACGTGGTTTTTAAAAATGTTATTTTGTCTTTTTAGGTCCTCTTGCCTTTCCCAGTCTCTCCTGGAACTCGCGCTTCAGGAGAAGCTTTGGTTTATTTTGGAGAGACTGGGTAGTCTGATCATTGCGCGAAGCCTTTGTTAAGGCCTTCGACTCTTTTTTGGTATTATTTTTATCAGCGGTCTCGCTGGTCCTTCTTCAAGGCACCAGTGGGGCTCATCTTTACGGCCTCAACTGTTTCGCCACTCATCCCGCGCTCTGGTGGCCCAGAGGCGAGAATGAGCGACTCAAAAGCGGCCGAACGTAATTTATTTCCCCGAGGAGTTCTCGGCGGTGCTCCCCGAGGAAAGCCCGGAGGTGGTACCCTGAGGAGGGCTCGGGGGTGTTTCCCGAGGAGGGCTCTTCGGTGGGACAGGTGGGGGAGACGATTTAGGTGGCAGTTTTGCTCCCTGGGAAAATATCAGTGACCCCTTAGTTGGCGCGTTTTCAATACGGATGTCTCGAGCAGAGACCAATGGCACAGGTCGCGATGACGTCTTAGCGAGATTAACTGCGCAATGGCAGTTGGGACAGTTGATGTTCTAACTCACAATCTGACTGTATGATGTTTGAAATACCGGAGCCTGACTAGTTGTGTATTCCTTGCGTGCCTGGGCATATGAGTTCTTTTTTTCGGACAGGCCCGAGGCCTCTTGTCCACAATCCGCAAAGGTCGGCTTACCACGGCATCGCAGCTTCGTATGCCCAAATTCCTGACACTCACAACAGCGCCTAGGATTAGGGACATACGGCCGGACCCTGAGCACGTGGAAACCTGCTCGAACCTCCTTTAGAAGGGTAGGTGTCGCTAAAGTGAGGATATACGTGTCGTTTTTTTTTATCTTGTCCGTTCTTTTTGGTGACAATGCGGTACACTTCGGTGACGTGCTGAGGGGAAATCTCCTCAAAGATATCCTCAATGCTCACGCAGTTGAGATTATAGCAAGTGACCACTCCCTTGCAAACATTGAGGAACCTGTGAGGTTCCACCTTCACCGGTATATGAGACGTATTGCTAAACGGTATTTCTGAGATTGCTAATAATCTTGAGGACTGAATGTCAGTTGTTGTCTGTATCATTATCGTGCCATCACGCAGTTTTCTTATTGATACGTCAGACTGTGCTACACCATTTATCACTCTTTCGAGGATAAATGGGCTAACACGTTTCGGGTCTTCATTGTCCTCTACTCGAGACATTACCAGGAAGTGGGGCTGGGGCCTCACCATTTCCAGGAATTTTCCTAATATAGGGCTGGACGGCCTTACCCGTTTCCGTCTCTTGTCACTAATACGACCCTGAGAGGGACCGGGCAGTGAGTTGCCAGCAGTGTTTGGCAGTACGGTGCCAGCAGCGAAAATGTTGTCGGCCATGCCGTGATTGGGGACAACTTACACAATACTCGGATCTTAGACCCAGGGTGACCCAAGTTGTACTAATTCTCCTGAAGAATATTCCTGTATAAGATGTAGATTCTTCCTCCTCAAAATATGCTGTTCAGGTGATATCATCCATTATTCCATGCCACCATTATAAATATTTTTATTTTGGTATTTATTTCTAATTACATGGTGTTTTGGAAAATTCTTTAACATCGCCAAGAGATGTATTATCACTGCTAAAATAGTAGGGGTCAGTGAACTTTGTAATTAATTGTGACTGATTTTAAAAAATGGTCAAAAGTTATAGAAATTCCTAGGTTATCTGGATATTCAACTGTAATTTTTATATATTCTCCCAAGGAGATAGATTTTAATTTAGAGTTGTTGTCTTAATTGTTAATTTTTTTCGAATGAGGGTAAATCGCTCAACCCGCCGAGCCACCATATTATATAAATGTTTTTGGAAATTAAATTTTTGTTACTGGAAATTTCGGACCTGGCCATTTTCTTTTTCTTGATCTTATTTGATTGTTTGGTAGAATGTTCATAATATTGAATGTGAGGGTTCATTAACTAAAAATTTTGATCGAGACCGGTTTCAAAAAAGTCCTCGAACACAATTATAATATCTGAATCTTTTTGTAAATTAATTTATTATTTCTAACAGCGGATTTTCTTTCTCAGCCATTTTCTACTTTGCTTCACACACCATCATAGTTTACCTGAGAATACTTCTCGTTTTAATAAATACTACATAACTTTACAAGTATTAAAATCTGAGTACTTTGATTTGGCAAGATACATATTTATCAGGTAAATTAAAATAAAGTGGTATCAATTATTTGGATTGTTATTAAGTTATTACTAATAATAACGGGTAGAGTAGACATAATGCTATTACTATTCATTAGAAACAAACAATCTAACACTAATAATTCATGTAGTTGTAATGATAACCAGGTATTAACAATTGGCACTTCCAGGAAATTACTGTTTCAGTTAACCTTACTCACTTCATGATAAAGTACCAATATAATAAATAGATACCCATATGTGAGATTCCTACAGAACATACATGCTTTTATCATAGAATACCTTGAATAGATGGTAGAGTATATTGTTTTATTAAATCCTTTAGTATCTTTTTATTCTTCTAGCCTCGTATGTGAAATTCTTATGATGTCGTGGATAATAAATATTATATTACAGTATCGCGTGTAATATTGGCGTTTATATTCTTTATAAATTTTAGATTCATCAATCAAACTCTTTCGTTTTTCTAAAATCAAGCCATTATTATTATTATTATTATTATTTGTTGCCAGGAAACATAATATATTTCATTATATTATAATAATGGTTACCTAGATACATATTATTATTGTGTTTTACCTTATCTAATTAAAATATTTTTTTTCATACGTATAGTAAATAATATAAATGAAGCTCTTTTGTGAGTACCAGCATATTTTCATATTATATGCATCATTATTTTAACTTCAAGATGTATGTCCATTCACCAACAAGTAGAACAGTCTCCAAAAGTTGTACAAAATAAGTTTTCTTATTATTTTAAAATATAAAAATTGTAAATATCAAATTAGCCATTTTAACACAATTTCGATATGAATTGTTTTTTTATCTCTCTTAAAGCTCTGGACAATTTAAAGCCAGAAAGAAGACGATATGATTTAGACCAGAGGATGGTTCTTCAAGGACCTTTAAGTTTTATTTGTATGTATTAGTTAATATTATTCATTTAGAACAAAATTTATATTGAAGAACTACAGCTATGCAGTGATCTGGAATAACTCAAGTTCTAATTAACGTAAAAGTGTATGTGTATTTGCTACTATATTTTATCAATATTATTGGTTGGCGTTGAGCACATTTTACCTCTAGGTCACAGAGGGGAGGCGCGGTTATTGTTTTCTATCTTCAGGGTCACGAATATTTCAGAAACAACGAGAGCTGTATAATTATTAAATTATTCTCATAAACATAAAGAGATTACATTGTAATGGTACTTTTTTGACCTCGAGATAACGATGAATATTTTTGTTTTATATTCTTTAGAAACAAAAAAGGGATTTTTCGATTCTGTCTCTTTTGTCTGTGTCTTGGCGTAAAGCCGAGGTATTTTGCCGAGTGTTGAAATCTGGTACCTAGGGTGGGTAGTAAGTTATAAATAGGAGTGTTTGGAATCATCTACCCAAGCATAAAGTTAAGGTTGGTTTAGAAGAGATATTTTGGAAATTAATTATAATTATTTTGATTAAAATTTATATCAAGATCATTTTTAATATTACAAAAAATATGACGTTACAAATTTTACAAATAATATGACTTGGAGGGTTGTTAACATAGACGGATATTAACAATGTTGATAATATCAACGAAACTATTAGAGTTAATATATTATTTATCATTGAATAAATGTAAGACTAATAAAATAAATCAATTTTAAATGTAACATATTTTGTAAACCAATAATTTCCAAATGTTTAGGAAAATATATATTTTTAAAAATAGGTCTTAGGAATGAAGAGATTATTTCTGTATTAGAATAAGATGATTTTAACTATTATGGTTCTGTAACAGTTTATATTATTTAGTTTCAATGATCTTACGTGTTTTTAGTATGGGTTTCCATTTTTATGTAAAACAGCGTGAGGTTTCTGTCCGGGGCACCATTCATTTATTTTTCCACCAAATTTGAAAAAAAAACGACATCATTATTTTCTCCTATAACTCATAACTTCTGAACTTGTTAAAATTATTACTATGGTAATTTTTTGTTTGAATTTGAGTTATTCGTTTTGCCTTAAAATATTGCATTGTAGTTTTTATACAATCAATGATTTCATTTTATGGCTTTAGCTCATTTAATAACTTACGTGATGACACTTCATATACTCATATAATTGAACAGCACTATTTTCAATCAAAATTATTGAAAGACTAGATGGTGGCTCTTTGATAATATGGTGTATGAGAAATACCATGTTTAAATTTTTTTTATATTAACTATTTTTATTTGTTTACATTGTTTATAACATTAAACAATGTGTCCTTGAAAATATACATATGTGTAGAAGGAGAGAGGTAATGGAAAACATTCAGGAAAATTCACCCCCAGTTCACCCAACCTAGATTCAGTCCTAAATCTCACCGTCTTTGGAGGACTAGCACGTTTGTAAACTACGCCTGAGAGCTGAGCACGTCATTTGTGTTTCTTAGCGCTATTAAAATCCTTCCTGTGAGCTAAAAATCATTTATATATATATATATATATCCAAATATCAGTGGCATATTCTGAGAAAATTAACAGTTATGCTGTAATCTAAAAGTTGTAAGGAGGATTCGGGAAACAAAGACCATTAAACGCCGTCAGCCAAGAATGTCAAAAGATTCTTCGCCTGGAAATATTTAAAAAAGAATACCTCTAGTTTAGAATAATGGTTTTCAAACATTAATATTTTTTCTTACTATTATGGTATCTTGGGTAATTTCGTGCCTCCCAAATACCCTCGTCTTTATTTACGACTTATTTACATCTTTAATTGAATATTCCACCTTTACAGCCTACTTCAGGTTATGATTTCCGGCATGGCCGAGAAAAATATCATTGATAAAATTTAGACTTCCTCTCTAATGGGGATGAGTTTGATGAATTTACGACCAAGGGGTTGGGTGTTGTATTTTTTCTAAATCAAAGTTAGTTTATAAGTCTTGTGCTGATATAAACATTCGTCCCAGAGAGTGCAAGCTAAATACCTCAAATAAACCAATATACTATATGTGTGTACTTTTAATTACACTCAACCAATTGAATAGGATATGTCACTCTTATTTAGTCAGGAGTAGGCTCATAACACTCTTGGGGAAAGTAATATTCACATTTTGGTGTGTTTTGTGCATAGTTTTGGTTTACATTTATGAAGTCAGAATTTGAAGTAGGCCGTAAAGGTGGATTATTCAATTAAAGATGTAAATAAGTCGTAAATAAAGACGAGGTCATTTGGGAGGCACGAAATTACCCAAGATACCATAATAGTAAGAAAAAATATTAATGTTTGAAAACCATTATTCTAAACTAGAGGTATTCTTTTTTAAATATTTCCAGGCGAAGCATCTTTTGACATTCTTGGCTGAGAGTCTTTGTTTCCCGAATCCTCCTTACAGCTTTTAGATTACAGCATTACTGTTAATTTCTCAGAAGATGCCACTGATATTTGGATATACTGTAGTACTATATGGATCAAGCGTCCATCAGAACTTGGTGGGAGGAATGAGGTGGATTGTACAACTCACGTGAAATAATAGTTAAGAGCCTAAAACTATTTATTAAATACTAACTATGTTCCAGAATGGTTCAGATCCGTAAACTGTGATAACAGTAACAAGGGGAGATTTTTTCGAATTAGGTCTATTACTCTATTGCTGCGACATTGACTTTAGGTAAGACATTTACTTCTGAAAATACATTTTATTTTATCTTTTTCTGATAACTAATTTTGAATTTGTGAAACTACACTCCTTACATTTGAGATCCATTTATAAACTTCTAAGTAACAACTAAAAGAACAAGGTTGAAACTCCATAAATATTCCATACTAAAAACAAACAGCATATACACTATAGTTAAATTAGCCCTTCCTCCCCCAACTTAACACCCGCTTCTTCATCAGTGTATACTCTAAAAGGGTAGTAAATATGCTTTCCAAATACATTATGATGCATGTGCCTAGAATGCATAAACTTAATCAAGTATGTATTTAATTAGTGCATAATTTAAAGCTTATTATTTATACTAATATTTTACAAATAATCAAATATTATCTGCATTATTTTATTTTACTTGAGCTATACTAGCTTTGTAAATAATCATTGTGATCTTGAAACTAGAATATTTGTTCAATAGTTTGGACAGGGTTTTATGTGATAAGTATTCAGCAGGTCCTGGGTTGTAAACATCCTAGTTCATTGAACAATATTTTTTGACGTGGGGAAAGAGGGAGTGTTGCAACCCATGGACATTGGTTAAGGTCATTAGAACTTTTCTAACTTTATTTGCTGTATTCAAGCAGCAGTTCCTTGGCTTCATAAGCTGGGTAGGTCGAGCCTTTTGGAAGAATAATTACTTAAAACGCAATATTCTTGGAATAAGATAAAATATTATATTACAAAATACTATAGAGACATTATACATCTATATTTATTCACAATTATTTGATCATTATGTAATGTAACTGACTTACCCCTGAAAAGTATGTGAAAGCATTGACAATAATATCGTCCTAATTTTATAAACGTATTTAATTTTATTTATTAAATTATATAGTATATTAAATGGCGCTTAAAGCACTTCTTCTTCTAAGAAGGCAAAAGCCACTGATCAGTGACGTCACGCACGTGACGTTAGCCGAGTCAATATGACAATATAAGATTTTTAAATAATAGCTTCCTCTTCTGGAAAGTTCGAATAGAGATTTTAAAATGTAACTTGAGTCAGTTTCCGACTCTCAGACCTTCTAGTGACACCGAGATGTTTTTGTCTTGTATTTTGTTTTTCTAAACTAAACCTTCTCGAAGCTTCCATGAGCAATGGATAAATACGAAAGAATGGTGCAATGTAAGGGCAGTACTGCTCACTACTCACTAGTCACTAGCACAGCTCCTGTCCGCGATCCTTACAATAGGCCGCGTATATATTTCGACGACATGATCTATTTTCTCTAGAAATAAACCGAGATTTAGAAATAAAAGCATGTCAACATAATAAGTGCGTATTAATTATACAATATTTAAATCACCAATAACTCTTTAATTGGCACTCGATCATGGGGCTATAAATACCAATTAACTCACCACATCAAAATACCGGACCGCTTTAATTAGTGCTCGACCACGGGGCAATTATCAGCTAATTAAACGGTATAATTTCAGTCGACGCCAACGTGACGAACCAGATCCATAATTCATCGAACGATGTGGAGTGAGACGTCCAAAACATCATAATTAGCGCCCAACGTAAGCAGTAATATTCAATAACACTTCAATTGGCGCACAACGCAGAGAACCGTAAATCAGAACCACTTCAATTAGCGCCCATCGCGGTGCTGAAAATCAAGAACGCTTCAATTGGCGCCCATAGCGGTGCAAGAATAAATCAACAACGCTTCAAATACTATTAACACAGTTTATACTGACAACATTGAATTTAAAAACTATTCTATATGATTAAATTGAGAAACTTCATGTGTAAAGGATTCTGTTTAATACATATATTATTTATTATTAATATTTTATGGAATATCTGTAATGCAAGATATGAGTGAAATAAAAGACAAATTTTGATGTACGGCATAGTAGTTTAATTTTATTTTCAAATTAATATGGAAGTGAATAGTAAAACCTTTTGAGTTGAGGGGTGTAATAATAACCACTTTAGTAATAATTACTTTGATAGTTGTGTGATTTATTTATGAATGAAAATTTTGTGGGAGGTACATCAATATATAAAAGAAGAATATGTTGAGTAAGGGAATAATAAAAACTTTGGTATTACCTGTATTGGTTTCTTGAGTTATGTAGAAACTAAAATTTTGTGGGAGATACTTCAATCAATCTAAATAAGAATATGTTGAGTAAGAGAACCATAAAAACTTTGGTATTACCTGTGTTGCTTGCTTGAGTTATATAGAAACTAAAATTTTGCGGGAGGTACATCATTAAATCGAAATAAGAATATATATATATAATATATATATATATATATATATATATATAATTATATATTATTATTAAAAATCATACACATAGGCCACGATATTCTTGAAGAATAGAGTGTATGCTGGTATATACCTCCAGAGGTAACTGAATCCCCGGTGCTTTAACTCCCATACCCATGAGTTGCAATCGGCAGTCCAGTCATTACGTGCTAAAACAAATACAAATAATCCAATATCAATAATACTGACATAAAATATTTATGGTAAGTTTCGAAATTTTAGTAATAGTGATTTTCAATAACTTCTTCTAACCATGTTACTACATTATATTTAATTTAAAATTGTTAAACAAGACACATGAACAATGGAATTAAGCTCGAGACATCTGTCTTAGGGCACCGATGCTCTGTTACTGAGCTATCTAGGATTCATCCCATGTTTCAGCTCATTCTTCACTCATAGTTGAAGGTTTATACTGTGATGGACGTGTGGAACAGTAGGCTACATATGAACAACCAATACTATGCGAAAGATCATACTTATGTCATCTGACACCAGGGAGGAATGTTATTCAGCTAAGTATGTAATACAAGATTTTAATTTTAACGTGAAATTCTAATGAATATCCACGCACATCACAAACTCATAATCCCAATTAAATAAATGTTATCGCATTAATGCAATAAGTTAAAGGACCCAGCCTCGATTCCTGTGCATTTCTGATTTTTCATCTAATATAATTAATTGAACTGTGATCCCTTCAATACGGATAGTGACGTAATTACAATAGTTTTCAGCTTGTCTTTAGATATTTATATACATGTTTTCTCAAATGTATTGAACCAAATCGCATGTAATTAGGTACATTTAAAGTAAGCAACTGTATCACCTTGTAGTTTCCCAACCTCGACAATTTTGTATCCGATCGTGTTGTTCCCGGCAGCTCTAGACAGTTCCTTGAGCCGCCTGGAACGTATCAGGGTCAGGAGGGAGATAATAAATATTTGGTCAGTCTCAAATTAAAAATATTACATTTTTATTCAGAAAATCGTAGTACAAGCTAGTAAACGAAATATACCAATGAAGTTATGGTTAATTTCAGTCATTTCCGTGGAAACGAACTTGCATTATTGGGTTCGATTGAAAAAATAAATTTACTGTTGGAGTTTTTTAAATCAGATGTTAGACTTATTTTAACTCTAAATAATACAAGTCATATAATGTTGTTAAAATACAATTTTATTGATATATTCAAGCAAGTACATAATTCTAAATGATACAAATATAATATATTGTCAGTACACCTAAATTTGTCTAAATTTAGTCAAATTGTATTATTAAAACTAACATTATTTTTTAATTCGTTGCCTTGGTCTCAGAATTAAAATAGTTATTTTAATATTTATTTAATATAAACCCTACAAATAGTTTATATTATTATCGTATCGGAGGTTCAGCAGAATATACGTTAAGATCATTTAGTTTGGTTTGCCGATTATGGGACTTTCGAGCTTGAAATCCAGACGGGTGTACTAAGAGTCTTTTTGCATTAATTGTCTCCTATTGTCATCTTTATAACAGCTTTCATTATACACATGTTGTAATACGAATTACAAAACTCACAAAGATTAAAGCAGCACACATTTAAACTACAACCAATCACTTATCCGTTAATGTTATTTCAAGGGTAAAAACTCGACATTACTAACATCTTCCCCCCTGCGGGACGGGGTTTAGAATAGTCCCGCAGTAACCCTGCTTGTCGTAAGCGGCGACTAAAAGGGGAGGCTTCTGTGCAGGATGTACCTCGTGCAGGACAAACCTATCCTATATCTTTCCTTTCACATCATTTTCTTCTTCCTTCACTTCCCCCCTTTCTTTTCTTCACTCTTCCCCCTTCGCTATATCTATCCTTACATTTTTCTTCCCTTCCCCCTGCCGTTCATCCTGCACGGAGGCCTTCGGCCTTTCCGTTGACGACCTTGTCTACTAACCCGGCTCTTCTCTGTTTATTATAGGATACCACTGCTTTGAGCTCCTGAATGAAAGTGCGCCGGTTGCAATACCTTAGTAGAAGGGCCTTAGGGATGACAATAACCGGGTACCCTACTTTGGGAAAAGATCGGTTGCGTTCATGAGGGCCCGGACGTAAAATTGGCACTTTCCTACACCCACTTGCTGCGATGACCTCTCTCTCGGCGATGCTCTATGCGAAGGTTGTCATGTCTAGCGTCGCATAGGGCCTCTCGTCGGGACAGTTAACAGGGCCATATGTGGTAGTACCAACTTGGGTCATCCTGGGTCTACGATCCGAGTATTGTGTAGGTTGTCCCCAATAATGGCATGGCCGACAACATTGTCGCCGCTGGCACCGTACTGCCAAACCCTGCTGGCAACTCACTGCCCGGCACCTCGCAGGGTCGTAATATAGATAAGAGGCGGAAACGGGTAAGGCCGTCCAGCCATTTAATTGAAAAAATCCAGGAAGTGGTGAGGCCCCAGCCCCGCTTCCTGGTAATGTCTCGAATGGATGATAATGAGAACCTCAGGCGTGTCAGCCCA
Source organism: Timema cristinae (assembly GCA_039000515.1). Taxonomy (NCBI): domain Eukaryota; kingdom Metazoa; phylum Arthropoda; class Insecta; order Phasmatodea; family Timematidae; genus Timema; species Timema cristinae. The sequence continues at coordinate 29,671 of JBCFYV010000007.1, forward strand.
TTTGTCCTCGAAAGAGTGATAAGTGGAGCTGCCGAGTCTGGGGTTTCAATTAGAAAACTGCGCGATGGCACGATTATGATCCAGACTAAAAACGACCTTCAGACAAAGAAAATAATGGCAATAACTACAATACCGTTGAGCCCCTCGAATCATTTAAAGGTGAAGGTGGAGCCGCACAGGTTCCTCAATGTTTGCAAGGGAGTGGTCACTTGCTATGACCTCGACTGCGTAAGCATTGAGGACATCTGTGAGGAGCTTTCCCTCAACATGTCACCGAAGTATATAGGATTACCATCAAAAGGAACGACGTAGTGAAGAATACTGACAGTTATATCCTAACATTTGCCACTCCTTCCTTACCAAAGGAGGTCCGAGATGGCTTCCACGTGCTTAGGGTCCGGCCGTATGTCCCCAACCCTCGGCGCTGTTTTCAGTGCCAGGAATTTGGGCATACGAAGCTGCGATGCCGTGGTAAGCCAACCTGTGTAGATTGTGGACAGGAGGCTCACGAACAACCATGCGAGTCTCCTAAATTCTGTATTAATTGCAAGGGTCCTCATTCTGCCTGGTCTCGGTCCTGTCCGAATTGGAAAGTAGAAAAAAAAGTCCTGGAGATCCAAACAGAAAAGAAGATCCCTTATGCCCAGGCACGCAAAGAGTTTACTGCACTACAAGCTCCGGTATTTCAAAGCTCCTACAGCCAAATTGTTGGCCAAAATATAAACAGCCCTAACTGCCACTGCGCAGTTAATATTGTGAAGTCTCCTACAAGACCTGTGCCACTCGTCTCTATTCGAGACTCAACAAAAAAACCAGCATCAACTATGGTGATGCAAAATATAAAACAAGTGGCGACACCTTCACAACAGTCGCCTCCACCACCTGTACCCCCGAGGAGACCCCCTCGGGGAACACTTCCAGTCCCCCCCCGGCGAAATCCCCCGAACCCCCCTCGGGGAACACCCCCGGGCCCCCCTCAGGGAACTCCTCCGAGCCCTCCTCGGGGAAATTCCCCGAGCCCTTCTCGGGGGACTCCCCCGAGCCCTCCTCGGGGAAATAAATTGCATGCGGCCACTCTTGAGTCGCTCACTCTCGCCTCTGGGCCTCCAGAGGCCGGGATGAGTGGCGAAACAGGTGAGGCCGTAAAGGCGAGTCCCACTGGTGCCTTGCAGAAGGACCAGCGAGAGACCGCCGAAAAGAATAATGGTAAAAAGGCGTCGAAGGCCTTAACAAAGCCTTCGCGCAAGGATCCGACTACCCAGTCTCTCCAAAGTAAATCGAAGCCTCTCCTAAAGCGGGAGGTCCAGGAGAGACTGGGAAAGGCAAGAGGACCTAAAAAGGCCCTCAACCAATTTTTAATTTTAAGAGATAGTGTCATGGATTGCGAGGATAACTAAATTTTATACTAATAACTTATGTCGCTACTACAATGGAATTGTAGGGGTTTCTATGCTCGTGTAGAGGAAATTAAACAACAAATTTCTTCCCTGCATCCTTCCATCTTGTGTTTGCAGGAGACCCACTTCCGCCCAAATGACAACCCGATGCTTCGTGGGTACGATGTCTATCGTACCGACAAGCCTTTCTTTGATCGGGCTAGCGGAGGTGTGGCTATATTCGCACGAAGCAATATATATCACAAAAATATTAACATCGTTTCAGATCTCCAAGTTATCGCTGTCCGAGTCTTCCTTGCTTTGGAGATGAGAGTATGCTGCATATACCTCCCGCCAGGTGAACGTATTTCAAAGAGGAGCTTAGAGGCCCTCTTTATGCAACTTCCCGCCCCCTATATCATCTTGGGGGACTTTAATGCGCATAACCTGGTGTGGGGATCTAATTTTACAGATGCCCGCGGGAGGATGGTAGAGGATATTCTTGTCTCGGGAAACCTGGTGCTAATGAACACCGGGACCCAGACACACTTCTCCACTTTTAATGGTGTATCCTCTGCCATCGACCTAACTTTATGTAGCCCAGGTATCGCTGCCCTCTTCCTTTGGGATGTCCATACGGACCTATGTGGAAGCGATCACTTCCCTGTACTGCTTTCCCCACTCCAAGATTGCCCAAGTACAGCACGAGTTCCCCAATGGGTGATTAAACGTGCCGACTTGGATAAATTCCACGAGCTCGCCATTTTCCACGAATCCCCTTCTCCTGACGTCGATGTTAAGACTGAGTATTTTACTTCGACGGTCATCGCGGCGGCGAGGGCATCCATCCCTAAATCCTCGCCAAACCCGCGCCACCGTCCTGTTCCCTGGTGGAACGAGGAGTGCCGGCTGGCTATTTCTAACCGTCGAAGGGCCCTACGTCTCTTTCATCGACGTCCTACTTCGGAGAATCTGGAGTCATTCCGGATTCTACGTGCTAGAGCTCGCCGTATCATTCGAGAAAGCAGAAGAGAGTCTTGGAGACAGTTTATTTCTACCCTTACTATTTCCACTCCCACAACCAAGGTTTGGGATCACATTCGTAAAGTACGTAGTAGCAAAAATACCATTTATAATATACCCGCACTTATGTCAAACGGTTCACTTGTCTCCTCCCCTATGGAGGTCGCCAATGTATTGGGCTCGATGTTCGCCAATATTTCTAGCACTGCGAGCTACTCTAACGAGTTCGCGGTGCATAAGCGCAGAATCGAGCGCCTTACTATTGATTTAGCCAAAGTCAGGGGGAGGATTATAACTCCCCCTTTAGTAAAGAGGAACTTACCTATGCCCTGTCCCAGGCGGGGAATACAACTTCTGGCCCGGATGATATCCATTACGAAATGTTGCGCCATCTGCCCCCTGCTGGACGGGCGTTCCTCTTAAACCTCTACAATTGTGTTTGGGAATCTCGTCAATTCCCAACACTGTGGAGGCAAGCAACTGTTATCCCAATATATAAAAGTGGCAAGGATAAATTAGAGCCAACTAGTTATAGACATATATTCTCAACTAGCTGTGTTTGCAAAATATTAGAAAAAATGATAAATAAACGACTTATATGGTGTTTAGAATCCCGCAATCTGCTATCCAATTTTCAATGTGGTTTTCGCCGTAACCGATCCACGGTGGATCATCTCGTCCGTCTTGAGACTGCTGTTCGTGACGCCTTTCTCCATAAACAGCATCTTTTGGCTGTTTTCTTTGATTTGGAGAAGGCGAACGATACCACATGGCGTTACGGCATCTTAAAAAACCTTTTTAATCGGGGGTTCCGGGGGAACCTCCCTATTTTTATAGCTAATTTTATGTCAGATAGACACTTTCGTATAAGGTTAAACAACACCTTATCCGATGCTTTTAGTCAAGAAAATGGGGTCCCTCAGGGCAGTCCTTTGAGCTGTACGTTGTTCGCTATTGCTATAAATAGCATTGTAGACAACGTGCGCTTACCTGTTCGTTCATGCCTTTTTGTGGATGACTACGCAATTTATTGCAGTTCATCAAGTCTCCACAGGGCTGAACGACAGATACAATTCGCTGTAAACAATCTATGGTTGTGGGCGTCTCGTAATGGCTTTCGTTTCTCTGCGGCCAAGACGACTGTCGTCCACTTCCATAGATTACGCGGAATACAGCCAGCCCCCAATATTTTAATGAACAACGTTGTTTTACCTGTCTCCGAGACCGTAAGGTTCCTGGGACTTTTATTCGATTTTAAACTAACTTGGATCCCCCACATCAAAGACCTGAAAGCGAGGTGTATTAAAGCTTTGAATTTACTTAAAGTTGTGAGTGGTCGCTCTTGGGGTGGTGATAGGGAAACCTTGATGCGCCTCTATAAAGCCTTGGTGAGATCAAAACTTGATTACGGCAGTTTTGTATATGGTTCCGCTAGACCCTCGGCGTTAAAGATGCTCGATGGCGTCCATCATGCAGGCATTCGACTGGCTACTGGTGCTTTTCGTACCAGTCCAGTCGTCAGCATCTGTGCCGACGCCGGTGAGCCCCCTCTTTCTTACGGCGGTCTTACCTCCTGGCATCTTACGTCTCGAAACTGCATTGCATGCCAAATAATGTTGCTTACCGCCCTGTGTTTCATCCCCCCAACCGTGTCTTGTATGAAACTAAATGGCGTAGTACAAGGCCGGTTGGGATCCGGATGCTATCGGTTTTCGACACGCGTGGGATAGTCCTGCCAAAGGCTATCCCCACATCACCAGGTCGAGTTTCTCCCTGGAAGATACGCCCTCCGAAATGCCATTTTGATCTTGCCAAGTTCCCTAAAGCGACCACCCCAAACTTTGTATATGAGAGGACCTTTAATGAGCTCCTCTCCACTCGCTTTCGCGGATTTGAGCGCATCTACACTGATGGCTCTAAATCTGGAGTCTCCGTGGGATGTGCTTTTGTTGTGGAAGGATCCAATTTTAAATTTGGTTTACCTAATGAAACCAGTGTTTTTACAGCTGAATTATATGCCATTTTTAGATCTTTGTGTTTTGTATACCGAAGTAGTCACCGTTCTGTCCTCATCTGCACGGATTCCATGAGTGCTCTGTTGGCATTGTCCACTCTCTACTCCTGGAATCCTCTCGTGCAGATGATTCACGAACAAATTTTAAAAATTGATTCATTAAGCACCCGGCTCGCCTTTTGCTGGATTCCTGGTCACGCTGGTCTTCCAGGAAATGAACTGGCGGACCAGGCAGCCAAGGAGGCAGCACGTATGCCTCCGGAGGCGAGTTTGGGTGTCATGTTTTTAGATCTAAAGGGTTATGTTCAGCGTGGAGTCTTATGCACCTGGCACGAGCAGGGGGTCTCGACCCCTGCTCAGAACAAGCTGCGGTCCATCAGGGACGGTGTGTCGCGATGGCCCTCTTCTATACGAAAGTCTAGAAGAGAGGAGGTCATCGTGACGAGACTCCGCGTCGGGCATACATTTCTAACCCACGGATTTTTACTCAGAGGGGATCCACCTCCAGTGTGTGAATTTTGCGATGCTCCCCTTAGTGTACACCACATTTTGGTGGAGTTTCGCAGATATGCCCCTATTCGCCTGGCCCTTGATTTTAAAGGTGACCTTCGTTTTTTATTACGCGACAGCGCTGAAGGAGTTATTTGTTTACTCCATTTTATACGCCAGGCGAATCTTTTTAGTGCCATTTGAGTCACTTTTATAAAGTGGCTCATCTGGATTTTATCTCATATTGAGACCCTTTTTAACATTTTAGTATACTTTAATGTGTTTGTCTTGTCGTTTTATCCATTTTAACAAACTTTAATAAAACCAATATTTTAACATGTTAGTTTTGTCTTTTTAACTAATATATTGTTTTAATATGTTTGTTTTGTTTTTTCTTAGAGTGATAGACCTGTGGTTTTTTTTTAGCAGGTGTTTCACTCAATTGTACTTTGAGGGCATTTGAGCACTCCTATGGAGTGTCTCAGGTGGTGAATGATTATATCTCTCCCCTATGGGGATTTTATTATGTTTTAAATATATTTCAAGGCCCTAATGACCTCGATGTGTCGATGGGCCTCCAAACCACAATAATAATAATAATAATAATAACTAACATCTTCATTGAGACTAGAGGTCAGCAACCGGAGGGCAGCATGACCATGCTTACAAATTAGATGGACCGTATTACTGTTACAACGTGTTTTTTATACATTTTTAAAATTGTATGAATAAAATTACATTAATTTGGAATGTCCGCTGACTCGAAATTTTTAATATTTTTGAACATTGAATGTTAGACTATTAAATTCGAAACTTGAATATTAAGCTCGAATATAATAATAATAAATCTGTATATTGAAGTGGGTTTGACTTCTATTAAACCAGGACAGTTGAAATTAGCAAGCAGATAGTTGAGTACAATTCTATGACCCAGAGTTAAATACTCCTATGTTTTGTTTGTTCTAATAAAATTTTGGTGCTGTTAGAATGGCTGTTCGAAAGTGTAGATTTTACGCATTGTTGTATTGATACCTTTTGAAGAGGATTGTAAAAGTTTCGCGCACTAATTAGTGTTAGGTGATGCCCGGTAGGTTTTAGATGTTTGACGAGTTTGGATTTGAAAAGTTTTTGTATTCCTTTACATGAAAGTTTTGGTAAAAAAAAATTGAACTAATTTTCTCTGAAATTTAGACATCCAAGAACATAATTTATGAACATACTATTTTCAGATGCGAATTTTGAAATATCTAAATTTTGAAGAGTATTTATTAAATAAACTATAATTTTGAGTAAGATTCTCCACTTTTAAATTTATTTGAAAATATTTAATTTTTGAATCAATCTCCCAATTTTCCTAAAGTGTCTTTATGTGCAAGATGTAGTATCTTCTTCGTCCAAGTTTTCTGTATAGGGGAAATCATACAATTTTCTAAACTATCATTCTAAATATTTTTTTGTGTATTAATTTCCCATCAATTTGAATATAGGAAAAGTCCAAAACATTGACAATATATTTACTATCACTGCTAAAAAAGTAGGCGTTAAAGAACTTTGTAATTAATTTAGGTCTGATTTTCGTAAATTTGTCAAAAGTTATAGAAATTTCGAGGTTATCTGGATATTCAATTGTAGATTTTATACATTCGTCCAAGGAGTAGTTAGAATTTAGAGTTGTTTCCTGAATTGTTGATTTTTTCAGACGAGGGTAAATCCCTTAAGCTGTCGGGCCACCACTTTATATTTTAGTTTTTGGAAATTGGATTATTATTACTGGGAATTTCGTAGGTGGTTATTTTCTTTTTCTTGATCTTATTTGATTGATTGTTAGAGTGTTCGTAAATTAGAATTCTTGTCTTTTCAATAATGTGAGGGTTCATTAACTAAAAATGTAGATCGAAACTGGATTAAAAAAGATCTTGAAATTCATTATAATATCTATATCTTCTTGTAAATTCCTTTTTTTTATATTATTATTGCTATGAACCAGCTGAATTGCCAACTCTTCCAACGGATTGTCTTTCGAGCCCAATTTTACCCTGCATATTACAACATCGTAGCATATCTTAGAATCCATCTCGTTTTAATAAATACATCATAAACTGACAGGGATAGAACCCGAGTACTTCGACTTGGCAAGATAAAACTCTACCAGTTGACTTAAAATAAATTGGTATCAATTTTTTTTGTTAGTTATTATGTTAGTACTAATAAGGGTTGGTAGAGCACACATAAATATATCCTTTTCACATGAAACAAACACTCTTAACAGTTGCATTCCATGTAGTTCTATTGATGACCAGTTATTAGAAATTGAGACTTCCAGGAAAGTACTGTGTCAGTTAATTATACTCATTTTATAATAAATTATCAATATAATAAATATATACCAATGTGTGAGACTCTTACAGAAAATATATATTTTTATTATGGGATACCTTGATTAGATTGCAGTTTATCTTAGGTGATGATATCCCTTACTACCTTTATTTTCCTTTTGGCCTTGAATGTGAAGCTCCCGTAATGTCGTGGATAATTTTATATTACATTATCGCATTTATTATTGGCATTTGTATTCCCTATAAATCTTAGCTTCGTTAAGTAAACTATTCGTTTATAAAAATCAACAATAATTAGTATTTGTTGCTAAGAAACATGATGTATTTCAATATATTTTAATAGTGGTTTCCTAGATATATATCATTGTTGTATTTTTTTAATATAGTTAAAATCTTTATTTTTCATAAGTATAGTAAATGGTTTAAATGAAACTATGCTGTGAGTATCAGAATATTTTCATACTATTTGTTATTCTATTTATTTCTTAATTATGTATGTCTCTTCATCAGCCAGTAGAACATTCACCAAACCTTTTACAATATAAGCTCCCTTCTTCTTTTAATAATTTTAAAAACTCTAAATATAAAATTAGCCCTTTTAATACAAGATCAAAATAAATAGTTCTACTCACTTGACTCGTTTTACTTTCTCTCTATCTTAAAGGTAGAGAAAGTATGATGATCGTAAAAAGAATTGAACTTGAGATTTTGATGAATCTTGACGTTTCATGACTCCCTGAATCCGAAAAAGTGGTTTTTGAATTTCCGTCTGTCTGTCTATCTGTACCTCCAACTAGAGCTTAACTATTTTACCGATTGACTTAAAACTTGATATCTAGGGTTTTCATAGGGTTGCCCCGAGGGGTTTTTGGAATTGGATATCTACCCCTAAAATTAAGGGTAGTTTACTGAAGGGCAAAAAGAGAAAAAGTCGATTTTCTCAAAATTGGCTTTAACGATTTTGATTAATTTCATTTCTAAACATTAATAAATATTCCAAACAAAATGGCTACTCTAAATATTTCGGAAAAATGAGTTTAAGGGCTCCGGTCTAATGCGTTAATTCTTATTTTATATCATATCTCCGAGACTATTTGAGATATGAAATTACTTAGCATTACAAATATGTATACATATTTTTAATACAAATATTTTATTCGAATAATATTTTTATAAAATCAATAACTTTCGATATATACGCAATTAAATATTTTTTTTTATCTTTTTAGGCATTAAAGTTTAAGTATTGCGACCGTAAAAAAATATAACCTGAAATGTTGATGGATGTCGACGTCTCATGACCCCCCAAATCCTAAAAAATAGTATTTTGCAATGCCGTCTGTCTCTGTGTCTAAAAATTAAAAAATTAAAAATTAAAATTAAGAGTAGTTTTATAAGGGGCGAAAAGAGAAAAAATAGGTTTTCTCAAAATCCGCTCCAACGATTATGATTTAAATTCGTATCTAGGCGTTGATTAAGATTATAAATAAACTGGCTATTTTCATTTTCCCATGAAAATGATTTTTAAAATACTTTACAGAAGCGTTAATTTCCGTATCTCCACAACTATTTAAGATAATAAATAATTTATCATTGCAAAATTGTAGGACTATTAGAAATAAAAAAAAACTTTATTTGAAATATTATTTTATAAAAGCAAAAATTTCTGAGATATTTGCAAATATATTAATACAATTTTGTGAGCTTTAGTTGTAAACATATACTGCTTAAGTCTTAACGCAATAATTCTCCAATGCCATAGAGTAATTAAATATAAGTATCTAAAAAAAGTATGTTATTTTTCCTTAAACCTCTTAGGAGAAATGTTTGTACAGCAATGATCTATCTCCATTTTAGACTCAATAGTCAATATTTACATTTTTTATTGGTCAAAATGTATAAATGAATAATTAAATATCAATGCGATGACTCTAAGATGTGCAACACTTAATAAAATGTTAAAATTTTAATCGGAAATAGAAATTTTATTATGAAGTGTTGACCCTTGTGGATACAATATTAATCTTTTTTATTGGTCCAAACATACAAATAAGGACATTAATTCTTTAAAAATAAAAATACAAGATTTAAAACAGAAATTTTGATGAATCTTGACGTTTCATGACCCCCCCGAATCCAAAAAAGTGTTTTGTTTCTTTTTACTTTCCGTCTGTCTGTCTGTCTGTCTGTCTGTCTGTCTGTACCTCCAACTAGAGCCTAAACTATTTTACCGATTGGGCTCAAACTTGGTATGTAGGGTTTTGATAGGGTTGCCCCGAGGAATTCTTGGAACTGGATATCCACCCCTAAAATTAAGGGTAGTTTACTAAAGGGTAAAAAGAGATAAAGTTGATTTTCTCAAAATCGGCTATAACGATTTTGATTAAATTTCATATATTGCCATTTATAAATATCCCCAAAACAAAATGACTACTCTCAATATTTTGGTAAAATGACTTTAAGGGCTCCGTTCCGATGCGTCATTTATCATTATTTATCATATCTCTAGAACTATTTGAGAAATGAAATTACTTATCCTTATAAATATGTATTAATATCTATAATACAAATATTTTGTACGAAACAAATTTTTATAAAGCCAATAACTTTCAAGCTATACGCTCATATATATATATTTTAACTTTTCGAACACTAAAGGTTCAGTATTCCAACTGTAAAAAAAATCTAACTTGAAATGATGATGGATATCGACGTCTCATGACTCCCCGAACCCTTCGGGGTCATATATATAATATATATATAATATCTCGAAATACGTTTTAACCATTTTGATTAAATCTCGTACTAAGCCCTATTTAACATTACAAACAAAGTTGTGGATCTTATATTCCTTGAAAATGAAAAGGATGTATGACATTAAAGATAAAAAAAAATTAATCAGAAAATACATTTTATTAATCCCAATAGACCTTATTAGTTGTAAACGAATATATATTTTAAATATATTTCTATAAATACGTCTATTATTTCATGTATGCTCTTTGGTTTTAAGTGAAATTTTTTTTAAAATATAATTTGTCTATTAATTTAATGTTGAATATTTCAAACTAGTAATTTTTCTGTACATATCAACTATTTATGTATGCTCTTTGTTGAAATGTGATGCTCTTTTTTTTCTCTCATTATGTTTCTATAACAATTGTTATTGTTTACTTTCACTAAATCTTCTCTTACGAATGATATAACTAAGATAGAATTTTGATTTGAATAGCTGTTCGAAGAAAATTATTCTAATTAATTAGTATTAATTGATATTTGATAAAGGTCGAAAGCTATCGCTTCTAAAGTATTTAATTTTGTTTCACGGAAGTGCAAACGTTTTTTTTCCTGACAACTAAAAGCGTTAGGCTATTTCTCGTTTAACTTAGGTGTGTTGAAGTAAACATCATTCATTAATAATTATATTATTGTGTTTCTTTTTATTATTATTATTATTATTATTTCGTTTCATTCATCTTTTGATTGCTCCTACGCAGATAGAGTTTTTGTGGGGCTATCTGTATTAATAACGTTATTTTAATTAATTTGTATAAATTGCTTTTGGGTGTCATCTTAAAACCATTCGGTTTTTAACCGATTTCATTTTGTTCCAAGACAGTGCAAACGTGTAGTTTTGCTGTGATAATTTAAGTGTTTATTTGTTTCTCCCTTAACTTAGTTTATTTTGGGAAAAATTAACTCTTTATTTATTTTATTGTCTTATTAGGCTTATTTTTAATATTTCTAATAGTTCAAAGGTAAATTAAAAAGTTACCATATAGAAAAGTGATGTACTCTGTGATTTAGAAAGGTGGTGGAAGAAAGGCAAAAGGAAGAAATCTTAATTTTAGCGTGAATAAAGAAGATCAATTTTGTAAACATCATAAGGTAGTGATAGGGACAATTTGTCAAAACAACCCTGTGTTTGATGATTCAGTGCGCAACATACAGTGCACGAGCAACTGCATCGTGGCTCTCTGCACTGTCTATCTTACCCCTCCTTCATCTTGGTCATCCACCAACATATATTCAATTCTGTTGAAGGGTAAAGTCACAGTATTTGACTTAACAAAAGAAAAATCTGAAAGTTCAAGTAGTATAATGTGTGTTATATCATTGGAAAGATAGGATATTGTATTTTACAACATAGTAAATTATATTGTTGTAAAAAATTCAGATTTCACCTTAAATGAATAAATTTCAAAATAGATGTTATTTGTGTGTTACGTATGGGACATTACAAATATTCATACAAACATCACATAAAGTATAATTGTAAACAAATTAACCAAAAATTATAAACACTATACCCTAACATAAAAGTAATGACTGATAAAAATTTGTTGGACAACAAATTTAATATTAAAAAAAATAAAAAACAATTTAGATGTCCCATACGTAACAAAAGTATATAGTTTTTTAATTTTTAAGCATGTTAAGAGTTAAATTAATAAAACTTTTTTCACTAAATTTTCAAATACTAGTCAAAGGTTAAAGTGGATCCTATTTTTGTTTTGTTTTTTATTTAAACCTGTAATTTAAAAAAGAAAGGTGTTACGTATGGGACAAATTTAGTGTTACGTATGGGACAAATTTATGTTTCGTGTTACTTTATTTCTTCTGGTAAAAGTTTACTAACACTTTATGAGGAAATAATAACTCGGGATTTTAATTAAATTCTGATAACACTGTAAACTGATAAAAAAAATATAACATTTTGTATTAATGATCTATGATGCATTTTATTAAGTCTTTTCCTTCAAGTATTTAACTGTTTTGTTTACTGAAACTTGTGATCTAGTATATAACCTACAATTTCTGAAAAAAATAGGTAAGTTTATAATTGTAATAGCTAATATTTTAACATATAGGCCTAGTTGAAAGTGTTTATTTAAATTCATAAATGATAGATCCTAAATATATTTTCTCTATTTGTTAAAGGAATGGCAAAGGTTAGGTTTTCAATATCCCTAGTTAATCACCACACAATGCTTATTAAAATGTGTAACTTTTTCAGAATTAATGTAATGATTTATTTTTTCAATTAAGTCCTACATAGAAAAATGCCATTAAACCCACAACTATTATATCATACTCCAGTGAATTAAGTTGAAAATCTGATTTAGATTTAGACCTATTGTAATTATTTGATGTAGAGCTAGATATAATTTTAATTATAACTTATTTACATTTTTCATAGGCTAGAAATGGCACCTATTGCAGAGTGAGAGAGCACCGTAAAAGGAAAAAGAAAACAAAGAAGCATGGGAAGCAGAAAAAAGGAAGGAGAGAGAAAGAATGAAAAAATTGAGGAAACTTAAAAAAAATAAGTTGAGTATTGAAGAGAGTGAAAATCAAAAGAAATGGGAAAGAGAAAGAAAGCTAATCTAGAGAGCAGCAAAGAAAAGTAAATGTAGACCTACTGTTGATAAAGATTCAAATAGCTACCTGATTGAAAAACCTTCAACATCAAAAAATTTCACCTCAAGTTTTGTGAAAAGCTGTAAAGCGAGTTCAAAACAATTTACCAAAAACGCCAACAAACAAGTTCCGGTTCTAAACAAAAGTAATTGAAAATCTTTCACCTAAAAAATTAAAGCAACTGGCTAGTGAGCTCAACTTAGAACTGTTTATCAAAGGAAGAGATTAAATTAGAAAAAAACGAACAGATGCATTGAGTGAAGAACAAATCAATAATGTGAGACTTTTTTACAAAAGGAATGATATAAGCAGGATTCTACCAGGGAAAAAAGAATATGTTTCTGTCAAAAATGTTGAAACTGGTAAACGTGAACATATCCATAAACACGTCCTTAATAATGAAAACTAAGGAAGCGTTTCAATTGTTCAAAAGAGAGTGTGGTTTCAAAATAGGTCTAACAATGTTCAAAATACTAAAGACACCAGAAGTATTTCCCACATCATCTAAGGACCATGACGTTTGCATGTGTTCCTTCCATGAAAATTTAGAAATGTTGATTGAAGGTCTTAATAAAGTGGATAAGACATTACAGATAACATCTAGTGGGGAACAACTTGTCAAGGAGACAGTTTGTTCATTTGATGTCAATGAAAGCAAAACTTAATGTGTTGCATGCGTTCAAGTGAGACATGTGGAGTTGAAAAATGGATGGAAAGAAAGTTCACTGAATCTGACATTGAATGAAAATTCTGTAGTTTCTTTTCATCAATGGCAGCGTGTGGAGGGACGAACTGTTAAGGAACTGGTTGTAGTAGATATAGAGCAAGCAAAAGAAGAACTATTGAGCCAATTGAAGCCATTTTCCCTCTCATGTATACACAACTAATCGTCAACATTCAGAAATGAGAACTTTAAAAGAACATTTGAAGTTAGGGGAAACTGTTATTCATGAAGATTTTGCAGAAAATTGTCAACTAAAATTATCAAATGAAATAATGGCTGCTCACTGGAATGCAATTCAAGCTACAATAATTAACCTGCATAATTTATTACAAGAACTCGGATGGTAATTTAATGCACATTAATTATGTTGTAGTTTTCAGATGATGTTAAATCACACTAAAGATGCTGTTTTTGCATTTAACTCGGCTATACTACTACATGCAGCTACACTAATCTACCCCAATCACTTATGTTCATTATTGGTCTGATGGGTGTGGTGCTCAATTTTAAAAATAGATTTAATATGCAAAATATAATGATGCATGAGAGAGACCACAACATTCAGGCAGATTGGAGTTTTTTTGAGGCGGCCCATGGTAAAGGTGCAATTGATGGCTTTGGGGCAACAGTTAAGAGAAATGTGTGGCTGGCAGTTTACGAAAGAAATATATTCTAAATACAGCAAATGACTTTGCTGAAGCAGCCAAAAAAGAAGTTCCAGGTATAAAATGTGTTGTTTGTATCTTTTGAAGAAATTCTTCAAACTATTCAGAATAGGAAACTTAAATAACGATGGAAAAAAGCTACACCAGTTTAAAGGTATCCATAGAGTTCATTTTGCAAAACCACTGCCTAGTGGTAATTTAGGTCTGTGGATGCACTCATGTTTTACAAGGAAAGAACAAGCAAGTTACAAGTAGAGGTGTGGACTCCAGAAAGTGTTGCTTGTTCATCTTCTGAAGAAGCAATTCCTGCTATGCACATTCCTAGTGTACCTTTAAAAGTGAACTGCGGAGACTGGGTTGCAGTTATGTATAACAGTGATTGGTGGCCTGGTGCTGTTGAAGAGGTCAATTCTGAAGAAGTAACAATTTCATTCATGAAACCTATTGGTGAAAATAAGTTTATGTGGCCTGCAGTTTGCTGAAAAAGATACTATCAAAATGGAAGAAATTCTAGCTAAACTGAAATCTTCTCCCTATCCTATAAATAATCGTGGACACTTTTCACTTATAAACGATGAAGTTCAAAATGTTGAGCTAGCTAATTGAAACTTTAGGTCTAAAAAAAACAAGTGAACAGTAAATACTCATTTATTTCTATTTAAGGAAAAATTTAAAATGACATACATGATTTATTATTTGCAAAGTCCCATACGTAACAAATGTAATGTCCCATACGTAAACACTTAAAAAAATATTTTAAATTTAAATAGTGAAGAATAGTGAAGAATTTTTAATTTCTACTATAATTATAAGTTAAGCTATTCTGTGTATTATTAAATTAACATTTTTGTTTTTTCTTTACTATTAGTGATTCAGAAAAAAAAAGCATTTTAGTTGTGCTACTTGTAAAAGCATATTTTCTGCTGTCCCATACGTAAGTAACCCAACCCTTTTTTTTACTAACGCAAATGTGACAACAGGTGGAGTCTTCTAAATTAGTAGTTAGCAAGAAATATTTCGCCAATAAAAATATTAATTGACCATTGATTATTTTTTTACTATGTACAATATACAAAAAAGTGTTATCAAATGTCCCATACGTAACATATAAATACTGTGACTTTAACCCTGAAAGGCAATGAGGTCCACATTTCCTACCTCTATAACTTCAGTTCAAAATTTGGTTCCTCCACCCCAGTGTATCTTTGCCACCGACGAAGTCGTGACTTCCCATTTCTCTTCAGAACTCCTTGTTCCACATCTCTTGTGAGCTTTAGCCATTCCAAGGCATCTCTGCGCAGTCATTCTCTGATGAAATAGTCAGGTTTTTTGTTTCCTTCAATAATTATGTTTTGACTGCTAACAACCTACCAGTTGCCTTAATCAAAGAGGACTCGCAATATTGGGTGTTCGATTCTCACAGCAGAGGTAGCTTAGGGGAAGTAGTGCCTAATGGAGTTGTTGTCGCTTGCTCTTTCACAACTTTCAACGACCTGTAAACAAACTCATCCGCAATCTCTCAATTTGTTCGACTATACTATTTTATATTGTTGCTATAAGAGTATATGTATTTTCTGGATCGGAAGGTGAGGAGTTGAAAGAAAATACCATAGTTCACAATACTCCCGTTTCTGAAAGGGAAACAAAGGATTCATATTTAGACATGGTTTTCTTCAAAAGGAAGGGTAGTAAGATTACACATTTCCATAAAAATAAGAATCCATTGAAGCTGCCAATAAAAAAACTACCCCAAATAGTAGTAGGACTGGAAAGTGAGGAGCATATAGAAGACAATATTATTCCTAACATTCCCGTTCCGAGCTGCCCTCTTGAAAATGGATACAGAGAGAACCAAAGAATCGAGAACGCCTGTTGTCAGTATGAGTCGTACATCAACTACCAGTGTGTATACCCTCAGTTGGAATAAAACTTGAAAAGGAGAAAGCCAAAGAAACAAACCTTAGGATTAAAATGTGCGTAAATGAGTACAGAAGTAGGAGAAAATAAATACGTTCAGAAGAAAAATAACCTTGGAGGGAGATGAGGAATATAGGGATAGAGAGAAAGCGAAGAGTTAGCCAGGAGTTAGGCAAGATGAAGAAGAAGGGATAGGGAGAACAAGGAGATTTCAGAAAGAAGAAGAATGGCATTTAGGAAGAATGAAGAAAGGGTTAGGGAGGGAAAAGAAAGAGATGTTCGGAAGAAGAAGAGAGTGCTAGGCAAGATGAAGAAATACAGGGCATAAGGAGAATGAAAAAGATGTTCAGAAGAAGAGATGCTTAGGCAAGATTGAAAGAAAAAAAGGAGGAAAGGCGAAGAAGAAATCTAGCAAGATGAAGAATAAAGAAGATGTATTTATTAACATTAGGATATTCATAAGTAGAAGAAGTTCAGGCGAGATGATAGAATACAGGCATAAAGGAGAAAAGAAATAGAAATAAAAGAATTCAATTCAGAAGCAAAAAATAAGCTGAGGCAAGATGGGGAGTAATAGGATAAGGAGAAAAGAAGATTTTGAGTTCAGGAGAAGAAGCTTATGGCAAGATGAAGACATACAGGGATAAAGGAGAAAGAATTAAGATGTTTTCAGAAAGAAAAAAGAAGCTGAGGCAATGATGGCGAGTATGGATTTAAAAGGAGAAAGAAAGAGATTATTCATGAAAGAAAGAGAAGCTTAGGCAAGATGAAGAATAACGGGATAAGGAGAAAAAAATTAGATGATTCAGAGAGAAGAAGCTTAGGCGGAAGATTGAGATTCAGGAATAAGGAGAAAAGAATTAGCATGTTAGAAGAAAAAAGAAGCTGAGGCAATGAAGGAGGAGTATTAGGAATAAGGAGAAAGAAAAATATTTCGAGAGATGAAGGCTCTTAGGAAAGATGAGGAGATAGATGTAAGGAAAAAGAAATAGATGTTCAGAAAGAAAAGGGAAAATTTAGCGAGATGAGGAGTATAGGTGTAAAGAGAAATAGAGATGTTCAGAAAGAATTATTATATTATTATTATTATTATTAGCACCGCGTCTTACTACCCATTCGGGTTATACGTACTTAAAATGTGTAATGGTAGGGTGATTGTGAGATGAAATGAAGGACCTACAGTTTAACGTGGAATCCGAACCACGGTGGAGGCCTGGCATTCCCCACATTCATTCAGAAGAAAAGCTTAAACTAAATGAAGAGTATAGGAAGAGGGAAAAAGAAAAAGATCTTCGGAAGAAGAAGGACCTCAGGCGAGATGAGGAACTTAGGGAAAAGGAGAGAGAGTGTGATGTAAAGCATCGAAGAATAAAAAGGTCCAATTGCATTTTGCCAGTATAGAGAACATTAAGAGACAGCCTAACAAGCAGGACGAGTAAGGAGAACAAAGTAAAAAGGGATTTTTATCAAGTCTCGTTCCTAATACCCGAATACGTTTTGTTGCTCGTGTGGAGGGATTGTTCTTCCAAGCATTCAGTAACTAATTTAAACAAAGAAAAACTAAAATATAAACTGAATGACGATGTTTTTTATAAAAATATATGAGAGTCTAGGCAATAATAGTTATTAAATGGAATGTGTAACACTTGCATTCGGTACCTTATAAAGGGAGAAATTCCAAAATGAGCCGTTATAAATGGGCTATTATATACCCCCCGTTCCTTCTTGCCTCAGTTCACTTTACCTCTAGAAGAAAGAATGGTTGCACTGTTTATAAATTTTATGCAGATTTGGCCTCTGAAAACCAATGCATTTGAATCCCAGTTAGGTTTAAAAGGAAGCGTTGTTTAACATACCAGTGAGGTGAACGAATGTTATGGTTCTTCCCCGACGTTTTGATGAAATGTCTACTGTTCAAATTAAACTGAAACGGCATCTTGACCATTCTTTCATTATATGTTTTTTTCAATACGTCCAAGCTAAGGTGTGCGATGCTCTGGAATTCTTATTACAAAACACCTTTGTACAAGAAGTACAATATCCAGGTCGATAAGGAGGTATGATAACCAGTACGACCAGGCAACAAACTTTGTTGTTAGTGAAAGATACATTTTATACGACGAAAGAAATTGACACTTGGACGGAGAACTTAAATCAAAATGATTTGAACTCATTTAATCAACCTGAAAAAAAACACTTCGTGAAATATCCAAACATAATTATAGAGACGTAATTGCAGAAAGTATTGATGACCAAGTTCTATGTATTAGATCGAAATAATGAAATGTGTGATAAAATTAAAATCATAGCCCAGGCAAGCGAAAATCTCCTGCACCTGACTTAGAAGAATTGTCGTTCCCAAAACTAATTTGTGGTTTTCCTCCTGAATTAAAAGTAAAATATCTTATGCTGAAAGGGTGAAGTCAGAGATGAGGTGAAGTGATTTCCGAAGCTGTAATTGTACCCGTTATATTGTGCATGGCAATAAAGAAACTAGAACAAGTTTGCCTATCTAATATAAAAATATTTGTCTTAGGAAAAGTAAAAAAAAAAACCTACAACAGCAGGGTAAATCCTTGACAAAACATATTTTGAAAACCTTATTCACCACGATGATTGGCTTTAAAGGTTTTATATCAGATTAGATCATCACCACCATACTGGGGCAAAATAAAAGGCGTAATGGCCATGATTCGCCAACTTGGACGTCCACAATATTTCTAACGTTATCAGCAGCAGAAACAAATAGCCAGAATTTCATTCAGTTTGTATCAAACTTAGAAAAACAGAAAGCTTTACCCTTCAGAAAGCAGTAACATTAGATACATCAAAAAAACTGACCTAATAAAAAACGATCCGTCACGTGTGCTCGCTATTCCAACCAAAAAGTTTCTAAATTTATGTGGTACTTGAAGCAAGATGGTTGGACCATTCAAGGAGCATAGCGTTTGAGGACAGTTATGAGAGAGTAGAGTTCCAGCTCAGAGGATCCCCCCATGAAACATATTTTCTTTTGGATAAAAAAGCCCCCCAGTACGATCAAGATGTTTCCCGGAGTATTTCAGATGATCACATTTTTTACAGATTTCCACATGTGAATTTGATGGAAAAAAAGCCCCTACCTTTTTCCTACCTTTTTGCATAATTATACACATCTTGTTTTTAAAGGAATGAAAAATAAAATTTAAATGCAAAATTTAACTTTCCAAATTCCCGTGTTTGCCCCACACCTACATTTAAAAAATTCCATAAAATCGAAGAGGAGTACCGAAGAAACGCCCTCAAATTTTAAAAAAAATCGGGATCTCACGGGTAGTCCTCTAAAAAACAGCCAAATTAATAGATGTTCGGGGTTTATACTCAAGGGATGGAATTGATGAAGCGCAATATATCCGGCCCTTAGAAGTTCATAAAATGATCACAGGTATTCCTAAGGCACACAAGTTTAGAAGTAGGTATAAATTAATAAATAAAAAAATTTACTAAAACATTTTTTAAAGTCCAATATTGTTTTTAAATTTTTTATTGGGAAGAGTTTTGGGGTTGCAATTACAAATAAATTATATAATCAAAGTAAAATTGGAAAATCGAAAAAATGTTAAAGATAGGCTCCCAGTGACACCAACAAAGGTTCCACAAGTGTTTGGGAGGAAGTTGGGGAAGTGTTGCCAATGTTTTTTAATCAACAGTAATCTCGTACTCTTTAAAGCAGCTTTACCATGTGCTCTCCTCCCTATCTAAGAGTATTTGGTGTGCAGTATATGTAAAATTACCCTTTCCTTTCTTCAATCGTTTGAAAATTTTTAAAACTAAACTCTGAACTAAAGGGATTAAATTTTGATTCAGATGAGATTTTTATGGTCAAATCTCTTTTTAAAAATATTGTAAAAGGCCCCAAAAATCTAAAAACCATTTGTTTAGCTAAATTTGCTGGTATTATTTTTACAAATCAAAAACGCATGCGAGGAAATTAAATATGACAGAATCCAAGTTCAATTTGTACAAGGGAGAAAAGTCAAAAATATTAAGGTACAGAAAATAGAAAAACCAAGATTCTAGTAATTACTATCGCAGCAACTTTTTGTTTTGTCCTTCAGAAATGAAGCTGAAGAAATAGAAAATATCAATTGTGAATTAAAAATTTAAACAAAATTTGGATCAAATAGAACTAACCTTTCAAAGTACTCAGTATTTGCAGCGATTGGGTTTTTACGAAGTTTAAGGGTTGCCCTTAAAACAGCGGGATTTAGTTGTAAATGAAAAGAAAACTTTTAAAACGATCCAAATTCTTCCAACAAAGAGTTGACATTTTGGAACAAAGGGGGTTTTGAAAAGATGAGGGATGCGTTTAATAATAATTTCTGAGCCTAAAAGAATAGATTATAACAAACTGAATCAGTCCTTCAGAAGTTAAATTCTGGTCAAAAACAATTTTGGCATGTTTTACATTGTATAAATCCCCCGTAAAAAGCCCTTAAATTTTTTAAATGGATGTGCAGGGGTTAGGTAAATCTACTGATTAATGCAATTTATCATTCGGTGACAAATTTCTTTGATAATTGTCCTGGTGGTGACAAAGGGTTCCATTAAATTATTTTGAGTGCCCCATTAGGCAAAAGCTGCTTTTATTATAAATGGTATCACTCTCCACACGGCTTTTGCCCTTTCCAGTAAAACAATTTGGAGGCAGATGCCAGACCGTCGAGTGTCTACCGCATTTATTAGAGAAAAGTTAATAAATCTTAAAACTTTTGATCATAGATAAAAAGTCAATGTTTTGGCAGCCCGGATGCTTAGGGGAGGGTAATTGCACGCCTGAAGTAAGTTTTGGGAAGAAGTGATTTTTGGAGGGTGTTGGGTTAATTAGTTGGGCGGTTTTCTCAATTTAGCTCCCCCTGTGATGGACATCCTTTGTGGTTCAAACCACCTTACGTCAGTATTTGGGGTGTTTTTCCCGCGTTTTCGATCCCCTGTGGGAGGATTTAGCATATATGAACTACACATTTTTATGCATCAAAAAGAATTTAAATTCTTTAATAAGCGCTTTCAAAAATCTATCGGGAGGGGCCATGACTAAGAAATTTACGTTCTTAGGTAAGGGAAGTACAAGAATCAAAACGTTCCCCCAGTAAACAATCAAGTTTTTTTCCGAAAACCTTTTTTGTTGACCATATAAAAAATGAAAAAATAACAAAAAACCCATGTTCTGAATACATTTTCGAACGCAAAATATTCTGTTTCTGGGAAAATTTTGTGTTGCCCCCCCCTTAAGGAAATAAACCTTTGCATTTCATTACAAATAAAAAATATTCAAGAAGTCGGTGGCTTTCAAAAAGTAACAGATTTAAAAAATATATTTAAAAAATATGGTTTTTTATTAATATTGGAACATACATTTAAG
The DNA here is from genome assembly GCA_039000515.1 of Timema cristinae. Lineage (NCBI taxonomy): Eukaryota > Metazoa > Arthropoda > Insecta > Phasmatodea > Timematidae > Timema > Timema cristinae. The sequence continues at coordinate 51,037 of JBCFYV010000007.1, forward strand.
GACGGTGATTGGTTCTTGTGGGTATTGAAACACCCTGATATTTAAACCCCTTTTAAAAGGGGCTAGCATAGAATATGGCTTGATTTTGAACCCAACAATTCCGTAGGAAAAAGAGCAAGATTATTAGCTTCCAATTTTATGAAAACCAAACAATTTTTAAACTCAGCATTAGTCCCGATATCAAGGAAAGCTCACCCATAAATGTCAATAAGTCGGGTGAATACAGATGTTACTGGGCAGCAGTTTCCAGTAAGTACCAGCTGAGGCTTAAATATACACAAGAGCCAAGGGCAGACGTACAGTTTAGTTTCTTTGGATTTTAATAAATGCCGACGTGTTCAATAGGGCTTTGCTGTACTTGCTCTAAGTAGAGTTACAGGTCTAGCTGGACTATACATCCTGGGAAAATTCAAAACACCTCCTCCCAAAGCTGACGATGTTGTTTAAATTGAGTGACCCGTCTCCGTAATAAAACTTTTAATCTTTCATTTTGGAACCTAGAGCAGAAAGACGGCATAGTTCTTGGTACCATAGTGTCCGATCTCTGCACAAAAATATAGCAAACATCCTTTCAGATGACTGATATTCACGCTGTGATATATTGATAATATCTGAAACTGAAACAATCCACAAGTATTTTCCAAATTCCAAATTTTAAGATATTTTTCAGATATGATAGTGGTAGTGTCCGACGCCCAAGAGGATTATTATGTTTAGCAAAGAAAGACATGAAAATTCAAACATGTAAGCACATTTCAAAGAAAACTCTGTTTTCGGAATAGATTGAAGGTTTCAAAATTGGGAATGTCACTATCATCAACAGGGGTACAAATCACCTAGTACACCTAACATTGAGTTTGTCACTGCTATTAACAAATTAATCCCTTCTGACAAATCTGATGTAATATTATTAGGAGATTTTAACTACTATATTATTGGAAATAAAGACTATTTTTTGTTGGAATTAATGAGCAAATATAGTTTGAAATCCATTTGAAGTCTGACGACAAAGAATATAAAAGCAAGAGCTGGTTATCAGTATCGGAATTGTCGTCGTCGTCACCAAACCACGGAATAGTGCTGGGAATCCGATTCACAACAAAGTACTTCGGCACCATCTTGACCTAACAAACGCAAATAGAAAACTGACAATACTGGCTATTAGCTTTGTGCTTGGCTGATGGGGAAAGGTGGGTGGGGGGTAACCGGGGGGCGAGGGTGCTCTACGCATAGTAATAATAATATTATGGTGTGCTTGGTCAATTAATGATCTCGTGTATGAAGCGTAAAAATATGTGACGAATATATTATGGTTTGAAATGGCCTTAAGTGCGATGTCAAATCAATAGAGAACTAATTTTTTTTTTTTATTCTTTGTCTTTTAACTTTTTCAAACACCTCAAAGAGAGGTAATGTGATTGTCAAAATTCTAATCAGAGATTTTGATAAATGTCAACGAATCTTCTCGACACCTGAAACAAATATTGGGATTTTTTAGGCCAAAAATTACAATGTCATGATATTATATTCGTTAAAGCTTAACAAATTATAAAGCAATAACGACCACAACTTTAGATTTTACAATGTTCAATTAGAGCTAGCTAATCATTAAGTTAACGCGAGTGTTATAGAAATTAATATAACATCAAATTAAACTTTTTTAAAGCAAACTAATTAGAATATGGGAATTTTAAATAATACCCTCATGTCTTTAACATTTATTAAACGATTTTGAAAAAAAACTGTGATTGTCCACTTAGTTTATCAGAAAAGGTAAGCTATATTTTATATTTGCGAGTATTTGATCGCAGTAAACATGATGGTGCCTGTATTTACCCTGTAATAACTTTAAGCCACGGCTAACTTGCGAATTGTGTCGTGAATTCAAATATTGTCTGTCCTTTGCACGTTGACTATATAAAAAGAAAATTACATAAGCCTTTTAGACCAAAACCCGTTGCTACAGTTTCCCCTAATCATCATATCCCGTAGTTTTTTAAACAAGAGGAGAAGGTGGAAATATGGGCAACTGATTGTTTAAAATTGTAAATCTTATTTTCACTATTGAGCTACGAATTGGATCTGGTTATAAACTAAATATGCTTAATTAAGTCATTAACATTATATTATAATTTGAAAAAAATGTTTTTTTAATTAACAGGCTTTTTATAAAAAAACGTAAAAAACAAATTTTATTAGAATCAGGAGTAAATGTAGGCTACACATTAAAATTCAGTATAAAGTGTAAAAAAATGTTTTATTCAAAAATCTTGAGTTATTTAAGAGAAATATATGTTCATAAACAGGAACTTATACAAGCCTACAATTTACACGATTTTTGAAATACATCCAGAATAAATTTTAAGATAAAAAGCTCTACAAATTCCAGATATTATAAACAAAATTTTAGAGTAAATACACCTCAATTATTTTATAACGTAATTTGTTACTACATATTTGTATAACAATTGTCTTCTATGCTTCAACTTCATATTTCATGAAGTCTGCATTAATTAAATGTTTGTGTTAGATGGAAATAAACTCTTTTGCCTTAAAATAATTGACTCCAATTTCCCCAGTTTGGACTTTCAAAGGTTTTTCGTAATAGGTCTATTAAGTCATAAGGAGTGATTATTTTATTATTGTGACGAAGCTACATCTTTACTTCCTCGCCGTGAAAAGCCTCTTCTTTTAACATTATAGAATCTCGCTAAGATACAAAGAAAAGTGTTTTAACATGCACACAAACAAATTAATAGGGATATCGTTGTATAAACACAACGGTAATAATAAGACACTGTGCTAATTTTTTTTAGCAATATGAAAACTTATTGTAGTCCAAGCCACCATTCTAAATATTTTTTCTTTCGATATAATTTTACATAACTTGTAGTTTTGGAAATTTCAGAAACATCGCCAAGAAATTTATTATCGCTACAAAATAGCAAGGGTTTACAAACTTTGTTATTAATTTAGGACTGGTTTCCGAAAATTGTTCAAATGTTATAGAAATTTCTAGGTCATTTGTATATTCAACTGAGAATTTTAAATTTTGTTCCAAAGATATAGTTTTTGAGTTTAGAATTGTTGCTAAATTGTTAGGTTTTTTTTAGGAAGAGGTTAAATCACTCAACCCGACGAGAAACCGCTTTATATGTTTGTTTTTGGAAATTGGATTATTGTTAATACTAATTTTCAGAGGGGGTAATTTTCTTTTCTTGCTCTTATTTGATTGTTTGGTAGAATTTTCATAATTTATATTGTGATCTTTTCTAAAATGTGAGGCTTAAAAAACTTTAAATTTATATTAGACCGATTTCCAAAATGTCCTTGAAACTCATTATAATATCTGGATCTTCTTGTAAATTCCTATTTTTTATTTTCTCTTGATTTAACCGGCTGAACTACCAATACCAAGTCTTCCAGCGGACTGCCTTTCACGCCCATTTTTTTCCATCCATCACAGAACATCATAGCTTATCTTAGAATCCATCTCGCTTTAATAAAGACCATATAACCAGACAGGGATTAAACACGAGTACGTTGATTTGTAAAATAAGGCACTACTAGGTAACTTAAAATAAAGTGGTGTCAATCATTTGGTTGATTATTAAGTTAATGCCAATAATGACTGGTCGATTACACTTAAATCTATCACTATTCATATAAAAAAACTCTCTAAACTTGTAATCCTTGTAGTTTGTAATGATGACCAGGTATTAGCAATTTAGACTTCCAGGAAATAACTGTTTCAGTTATCCTTTATCGACTTATGATAAAGTATCAAATTAATAAATAGATATTCATTGTGAAATTCCTACAGAAAGTACGTGTTTTTAACATGGAATACCTTAAATAGATGGCAGAGTATCTTGGGTGATTATACCACTTATTGTCTTTTTTATTCTATCATACTCGTATGTGAGGCTCCCAAAATTTCGTGGGATAATATTATATTACAGTGTCGAGTGTAATATTGGCGTTTATATTCTTTATAAATCTCAATTTCATTTATCCTATTCTTACATTTATTTAAATCAAGCAATGATTAGTATTTGTTGCCAGGAAACATGATGTATTTCAATATATTTTAATAGTGGTTTCCTAGATACATATTATTGTTGTGTTTTATTTTATTTAATGCAAATATTTATTTTTCATAGTTATAGTAAATAATTTAAATGAAACTATGTTTGTGAGTACCAGAATATTTTTATATTATATGCACGGTTATTTATAGCTTCATGTTGTGTGTCCTTTCACCAGCCAGTAAAACAGATTCAAAAACATTTTAAAATATATATCACTTTTTCTTTTAAAAATCTAAAAATTGTAAATATCAAATTTGCCCTTTGAACATAAAATCAAAATAAATTGTTTTTCGGACTCGAACCGTTCTTTTTTTTTAAAGCACTGGACAATTTAAAGTGTTAAAAAAGACGTTATGGTACAGATCTTTTGTTAGGCTTTTCAAGGAAATTCAAGTATTATTTGTATGTAATTGGTTTTATATAAGACATTTAAAACAAAATGTATTATTATGCAACAACAGCCATGCAGTGATCTAGAATAACTAAAGTTATAATCAACGTTAAATGATATGTGTATTGGCTACTTATTTGACCAGTATCACTAATTGCAGTAAACACGTTTCACCCCTAGGTCACTGAGGGGAGGCGCGGTCATTATTTTCTCTCTTCGGTATCACGAATATTTCAGAAACTGCAAGATCTGTGTAACTTCTAAATTATTCTGATATACACAAAGATATAACAATATGATGGTACTTTTTGACTTAGAGATTACGATGAATCTTTTCGTTTTTATATGCTTTCGAAACATAAATAGGGGATTTTACGACTCTGAGTCTTGTCTGTATCTTGGCCTAGAACCGAGACCATTTTTACCGAGTGTTGAAACCTGGTATGTAGGGTAGTTAAGAGGTTATAAATAGGAGTGTTTGGAATTATCAATTCACCCTAAAGTTAAGGTTAATTTAAAAAGAGTTTTTTTGATTTCAGCTATTGTGGAAAAAAAAAAAAAAAAAAAAAAAAGATTAGTTGTTATTTTAATTAAATATTTATTTCTCCTACTGTTGTATGTAAAAAAAAAGTTCAATTTCATCTAGCTCAGTTGCACGAGGAAACTTAATCTCGGGACCTCTGGGTTTAGATAGGCACTTATACTTAACCTGCCTGCGGAGCTCCGGTAAATCACATATCTAGGTTAACATATTTTAATAACATTTGTTTTGTTGTCAAAGCTATAATTATTATATCACAATCTTAATTCAATTTAAATCATTCGATAACAAAATAAAATAAAAACCTTTTTCCTTACATTTTCAAAGGCAAAATAAAACCAACATATATACCTAAGTCCAACCACGTAAAAAATTATGGCACAGAAAGTTTATTATTTACCCTTAAACACCATTAGACTTCTTTGAGTCAAACAAAAAAGCCACACTGCTCACAGCCACCTATTATTTAACCTTTTTTTTTATTAAAACCATCCTCAGTCCCGCAATAATATAAGAAAATTGAAACTTCTCACCCTAGACCATCTGTAGTCGAGAACTCGATCATATGTACATATCTCTTTATGTTTACTGAAGGATATGCATGTCCTCACAAACTCTTCAAGTAGTAATCAAGATCCTGGTGTACATCCTTTCATAATCTTAAACTGGTAATAAGTAGTGTAACAAGTCCTTTTTTCTTCTTTTCTAATGATTGTAAAGTTTTTACATCCCGGCATTAATATCACTTCTTTTCAACCCCACGCCAATAACAAAACAAAAGAACCTTTCCAATACACGCCAAAGAGGTGATACCATTAGAAGTAGTAATATTGTTGGAATAGTGACGTATGGATGATTGTAAATAGGGATTATAATTAAAAGGGGATGGTTTTCTTTGTCACAGATTTGCCCCCTAATGTTTCAGAAGTTAGTTTTAGTATTGAAAACTGCTACTGGAACATTACCAGCCATTGGTGCACTTAAAGTGGTAGGAGTTAAGGTCCATTGTCTAACGACTTTTCCTTTCTTCTAAACTTGGCACCGTTGAGATCCTTGTAGGTAAGGTTGCTCGGAAATGTACATTCATTTAACCCTTTACATATTGGTTTATAGGTTTTGAAGACGCGCACTTGACTTATGTCGGTGTCCTCGCAACCAAAGCGACAAATTAAAACACCTGCTCCTGGGTTTCAACCGCACTACACCAGCTATTTGAGCAAATTCAAATGGCACTCTAGTTGTCCTCCAGGTGAAACATTTGTCTACTACCTTGGGTTTTACATAACTTTTTTTTTTTTTACAAACATTTACACAAAATATGTTACATGGCTAATGCTTGCCTTATATAGTATAAGCTGTTAGCATTCTCTAGACCTACATACAATTGAATTACTAACACAAAACAAAACTACCCTCATTACATTGAAACAAAACCACACTTTAGCAATAGACTGGACATATTAAAATTATTAGTTTACACACTCTTTAACTAAACCAAAATTCTTAAATATTAAATAGCTAAGTAGATGGCAAAGGTTAGATAGAAACATAGTCGTGTTACAATATGAGACTCTCCTCTTGCAACTTATGAGACAATTGTTCCAAACAAAAAAAAACAACAACTCGTGAACTCATGCCAAATTGGTGTTTCCTGAAATGTACTGTGCCCCCAATCATCTTCAATTGACCCACTAAACTCACCCTAACTGTTTGGGTACCTACAGCCCCCTAGGCTTCTTATTACACCACTGGTCGCGAATGCTGACTCTCATCATATGAATTTCAACTTCTTAAAGTGAGATTATCATAACAATCCTCTGCCAGGTGATTTACATACACCATATGAGAAAATTAAACAAGTTAAAATAATAATTACAAACATTAGTTGATTATATGAAAAAAAAAAAACCTTTTTCAAACCCTGAGATAAACATAGACTATAATGACACAATATATTAAATAATATAGTAGTTTGACATAACTATTCAATGAAATTATAGGTTGTTTAGAAATAGACATACAAAATGTTATAAAGTTCCCTATCATAAGTATAGGCCTACCATGGAAATACTGGGCCATTTTCACATAAATATCAAGCACTTATCATAAGGTGTTACACGTATGAATAATTTATAACTTCATAGGGTGTTTTAAAATAAATACTAAGCGAAATAATAAAAAAGGACATTTACACAATGTTGTCTGTTATAAGGTATTGGAAATAACTTCCCTCGTTCCTGACTGCAAGGAGCGTAATGACGGAAACCAGGTACCACACTTGCTGGGGCCTGCTTATGGCGACTAATTGGTGAAATCAAAAGTTCCGGTGCGTCTCTTCTCAGCTGTTGGGGCTACACATCTCAAGTATACAGTACATACTTGTAAACACACAAGCCCTATCATAGGGTAACAATTGCAGATAAAGTTCATGGATTTAACTTCTTTTTCTTAAAATAACTTCATTATACTTAAAATGAAAATGCTTATAACGTCTTAGACCTCGTCATGTTACTTGTCTGCTTCCCATACATGAATAAGGAATGACTTTGGTTGTGATGTTACTTTACTCACAGAAAATCCCACTCTCTTGTCTCTTCCTCTAACTATATTTTCTTCTGACATATACAAAAAATAAATAAATAACCTTCAAAGTTTCACCATAAAACATTTAATAATTCTCGATGCTATTCATTTCCAATAAAAGTTGTGTGGGTTCCTGCCCTTTCACAAGTTTTAATATTCATGTGACTATCACAAGTCTGCCCAGTCTAACAGGTACCGGCACAGAGGGACTAGCCTTAATGTTGACGCTGGTTATAACCATTATACATATATTTTAAATACTCACAGGATTTTCTCTCTCTCATTTTGTAGGCACATTCTTATCGTGTAGGTCTTCGGGATGCATCTTCTCTTCACATGGGGTATTTCTTAACTTCTTTGACGTAGATACTTTAACAATAACAAATAATCTATTACTGATTGTCGAAATTATCCATTATAATTCTTAAGTAATAATTGTGGGATAAATTACCCTTTCCACAATAAAAAAAAAATATTTCTCCACACGTTTGTTTTATCTTTCTTATCTTTCCTTAGATTGATACCTGACTTGTATAATACGGTGTGTACCTTCCAACCTTGAGAAAAAAATGCCGCAGGCTATTTGTTGGATGCTGGGAATCGTTCACCAATCTTTCCTAGAGTTTCTAAATTCTTCTTATTTTTTTTTTGTAGTTTTAAGTGTTTTAATTGTGTAGCCGGCTTTAGACATAATCAATTGTAATCCACATTGTTGTATTTCCAGGCCACCACCCATGCAGTGCTGGCAACTCGTAGAGCCATGTACCTCATTTCCCCGGGGAGGCGGATCACGAAAGGGTTGACCAGCCCTTAATGTTAACATTTAATTTGCTTTTAAAATAATTGAATGTTTTACTAATACAAGTCTATAATCGCCTTTTTAAGATATTGATATCAATATTGTCTTCCCATGCTCAAATTTGAAGTCAAGTGATGATACTATTTAATTATTTGTACAAAAGTTGGCTACTTCTGTTCTTCTGACTGACAAACACATCGATGACTCTGTTGCTGAAGTTTAGAAATTCAACAATTACATCCTTAAGTATAGAACAAACAGCCAGCGAATTTAACTGATCTTGTCCTATGGTGCTTCTGAATCTAATAGACATCTCAGAGATAATCCTTCAACTTCTAACATAAGCTCTGGGCACGTCGGATTTCTTGACATCTCCATTTCTTCCTTTTCATTCAGTAATTCTTCCCTAAGATCTACACCAAGGGTGTTAACTTTTTCTTGACATACTAAAAATGCTCCCAGAGTGTGTGGAACCTGCGACCGGTCTGGGCTGCCTACATCGCAGGTCAACAGTTTCCCTCTTTGACAATTACATTTACATCAACTGGTTGAGGATGATGACTAGAACCACGGGATGCTTGCCCTTGATAAACTGGACCTATGTTAGCTGGTACCCTATGTTGAGGGTTCGTCTGGGACGGTTGAAATGGGGTATGGGAGTTACTCCTAGACCTAAAGTCCCTGTCGTTGTCCCCATAAGGGTGGTTCCTAGGTTGGGGAAAAGGTCCGTTGACTGACCTTTTGTCTCTTACCTCAAGGTTATGATGGGAGTTTTCCCGACCTCTACCAGGATATTGGTGCTCTGTCTGGGCACCCCAAACTAAACTACGGCCTGAATGGTCGCGAGGAGGTCTATCTCTCCTCCACGCTTCCTGTGGACGTGCTCCCAGTTGAAACTGTGGAGTAGGTCCTACCCGCTGTTCCACGTTCGGCCTCCTATGAAGTGGGGAACTAAACTGTCCTACTTTGTCCCTACGCCTATCCTGTTCCAAAGCGTCCAAGCGCTGCAGTCCGGCCCTAAACTCCTCCAAAGTGTTGTAGGTAATCCCTACCAACATCTCGCGGTACCGTATGGGTAGTTGATGCGTGACCATATATATCAACTCAGAGTCACTGATGTTCGACTCGAAATTCCTACTTTTACTATACATGTCGGCAAGGTAACCCTCCAGAGTACCTCCGTTCTCATGGTACCTTGACGCATGTAATTTAGCCCTCATTTGGCCCTGGATCTCCACACTCCAAAACATTGCTAGGAATCGGGTTCGAAACTCCTCCCAGCCTGTGATGCTTTCGCACACTACCGACCACCAAGGCAAAGCGTCACCAGTGAGGGAACTGCCCCCTAACCTTATTTTTTCCTTATCATTTAGTCGACGCCCTTCAAAAAGTTCCTCCAGAGTGTTGAGGTGGCTAACGGGATCCTGCCCACTCCTGCGATTGAATTTAGGGAGTCTATCCCCAAGAGCCCGGTCTCCTAAAAGGGTACACAAAGATGAAGAAAATGGGCTTAAGTCACCCAGCCCTCCTAACCTGACCTGGTCTGACAATCGCTCAAGCTGGTTCTTTACCATTTTTACCTCCTCGGCGGTATCAGTCAACCTCTGATCCAACACCACCTGGGTTTTGGCTAAATCCCGGTTCTTGTCCTTCAGTGAGCCAACAGTAGAGTTCAGAATCCCCAGTGTATTTGTCTGACTCTCGTTTCCTGTGCGCACCTCTAGGCTTAGTCTATTCAATCCTTTCTCTAGCTGTGCGACCTGCTGTTCTTGCTTCTGTGCCGTCAACCTTTGGTTTGACTCCAAGGTCAGGCTAAGCTCATCCCTTGACTCCAGGATCTCTTTCTTAACACTGGCCAGCTCCTGCCTGAACCGCTCTTCAGTGGCCTCGACTCTAACCTCAAAGTCGGCCCTGGTCTTGCCTATTGCCGCTGAAAACTCTTCCCTCATACTGACCGTTAATGAACCGATGTGACGCATAATCTCACTGCGGGTTTCCTCCTGAGTAGAAACGAGCTTTCTCTCGAGGACTAACTGCCCTTCCCTCATCTCCATTAACAACTGTTGGATACCCGCCATAAGGTCCAACGAAGGGGTACTATGGGGAACTTCCATAGGGAAAGGAGGGATTTTGTCCCCGTCTGGTGACGGACCCTCAAAATAAGTTTGGGATGAGTCGTCGCTCAAATCCTCAACCACTACTTGGTCCCTAACTACCTTTTCCTGCTGTGGTGTCGTGGTAGCAGCATCATCCTCCAACCCTACATCAATTGATTGTCCATCCATTATTGTGGGTAAAACCTCAGCCTCATACCTAATGTTTATCTTAGACTGTCCTCTGTCCCTACTTCTAAGAAAATACCCTTCCTGGCTCATAACCTAAACCACATTTGAAAATACTAGGTTGCTCTATCCTAACCTTATCGAAAAGCCCCGCGTTAAGGCGCCACTGTGAAAAAAAAAAAAAAAAAAAAAAGAAAAAAAAAAAAAAAAAAAGATTAGTTGTTATTTTAATTAAATATTTATTTCTCCTACTGTTGTATGTAAAAAAAAAATAGTTCAATTTCATCTAGCTCAGTTGCACGAGGAAACTTAATCTCGGGACCTCTGGGTTTAGATAGGCACTTATACTTAACCTGCCTGCGGAGCTCCGGTAAATCACATATCTAGGTTAACATATTTATATAACATTTGTTTTGTTGTCAAAGCTATAATTATTATATCACAATCTTAATTCAATTTAAATCATTCGATAACAAAATAAAATAAAATCCTTTTTCCTTACATTTTCAAAGGCAAAATAAAACCAACATATATACCTAAGTCCAACCACGTAAAAAATTATGGCACAGAAAGTTTATTATTTACCCTTAACACCATTAGACTTCTTTGAGTCAAACAAAAAAGCCACACTGCTCACAGCCACCTATTATTTACCTTTTTTTTTTATTAAAACCATCCTCAGTCCCGCAATAATATAAGAAAATTGAAACTTCTCACCCTAGACCATCTGTAGTCGAGAACTCGATCATATGTACATATCTCTTTATGTTTACTGAAGGATATGCATGTCCTCACAAACTCTTCAAGTAGTAATCAAGATCCTGGTGTACATCCTTTCATAATCTTAAACTGGTAATAAGTAGTGTAACAAGTCCTTTTTTCTTCTTTTCTAATGATTGTAAAGTTTTTACATCCCGGCATTAATATCACTTCTTTTCAACACCACGCCAATAACAAAACAAAAGAACCTTTCCAATACACGCCAAAGAGGTGATACCATTTAGAAGTAGTAATATTGTTGGAATAGTGACGTATGGATGATTGTAAATAGGGATTATAATTAAAAGGGGATGGTTTTCTTTGTCACACTATAAAGATTTTGATTAAAATTTGTATCCAGATACTTTTTAATATTACAAAACAAACGACGTGACTTATTTTCTCGATAAAATGACTTTAAGGGATGTTAACATAAACGGATATCAACAATGTTGTTAATATCTACGAAACTATTTGCGTTACGACATTATTTATCATTGAATAAATGTAAGATTATTAATATAAAATAATTTCAAATGAAATATATTTTATAAACCAATAGTTTTCAAATAGATAGTAAAATATATAGTTTTAAACATAGGTCTGGGGAAAGAAGAGATTGTTTCTTTGTTAGAATGTGATGCTATTTAACTATTATGTTTCTGCAACAATGTATAATATTTCGTTTCTATGATCTAACGAGCTTTTAGTCCATTTTTATCTAAAAGAGCGAAACATTCTGATTTGAGCTCCGTATATATATTTTTTTCTCTAAATTGAGAGAAAATATTCGTTTTAACCTAAAGCTTCATTATTGGCTTGAAACTAAGACGTCATTATTTGCTCCTATAACCCATAAAACCTGACCTTTTTCAAAAATATTATTATTGTAATTTTTTTTTGTGAAATAGAGAGCTATTAGCGAATACGACTTACAAACCAATGAGGAAGCGTTAACGACTGAATGATGTGCACGAATTAGCTGGGTATCTTTCCGACCAAACTACTTGAGCCACACTAGTAAATGTATTGTATTATTTAAACAAGTGCATAATTTAAAAAAAAAGAATAATTGGTGATTATTTGATCTCAAACCACTATAGTTCAAGAGTTGTGTATGGGTTACCATATTTTTTCCAATTTTTTCCCTTGGTCATATATTACAAAGATAATGTAATGAGTGTTAGGTGGCGAACTTTCACTCATCAACATGTTAATACAAGTTGATCACAATTAAATGTTTGTAATCTGTGAAAGAACAAAAGTTTGAAATATATTAGAAGTTCAAACGTTAGCAAATTATATTGTTTTGAATCATACATTTGTTAAGTAGGCCTACTGTTTTTGTATGCCATCGTTGTTTTATTTTATCTCATTTTATAGTAGATAACGTCTCTATTCTAAATTAATTTATGTTTAGAGTTATCTCTAAATTTGTGTTACGAGTGACCAGTAAAAATATTATTACATTTCTGATTTTAATAATACTTAATGTTGAAGAGAGGTTTGAGTGGACTAGTTAAGCACAAGCTTTTTATAAATAAAAAAGAGAATTAAGGTAATTATCCCTTTTCAATTGGCGTGTCAATGCAGACATGTGAATAAACGGATCTCTTCAAGACTGTTTATATGTTCGCAAATTTCTTTTCGGAAACGTTTTGATCATGATAAGAAAGAGGTTGATAATTTATATTGATGTACTTTTTATATATACACTCCCTCTATGGTCTTAACAGTGATCAAATATCAATAATATTGACATTTTTCAAAAGAAAACTTACAGCTTTATTACAAAAAATATAATACCTTAAAAACATCGATACAGTATTTTAGAATAGATGTTGAAAATATTACCATAACATTTCACTTCTTCTTGAGAAAACTGATATTTCCAAATGTATTATATTTCCGCAAGACCTGTCCGATAGCTAGAACCATCTACTGTTTCCGTGATCCATCTCTCATTGTTTTTACGGAAGGCTACTTTGGTTGTGGAAACATGCCACGTTTAACACCCTTGCACACACCATCCTACAAAATAGATTTTAGACTTGTACTCAAAAGGGAAAGTCTAAAGTTTTCTGCTCTTTGGTTACTAATTATTGTCATAAAAATCATCAGAGAGTTAAATACATTGTTTTTTAATGAAGTGAATTAGGGTTCGGCCAGACTGCCAAGCGTGCGAGCGAGCGAGCGAGCGAGCGCGCAAGCGACTGGGTGGCCAAACTGGCGAGCGCGCGAGCGAGCGAGCGAGCGCGTAATTAGCGGACCCTAGTTAGATTATTATTAGCACCGCGTCTTACTACCCGTTCGGGCTATACGCACTTACGCTAATGTGTAATGGTAGGGTTATTGTGAGATGAAATGAAGGACCTACAGTTTAACGTGGAATCCGAACCACGGTGGCGGCCTGGTATTCCCCACATTCACAAGATGTCTTGTCAGAGGTGAAGGAAGGGTTTGGAAATCAGATAAATCTGTGCCGGGACCGAGGATTGAACCCCGGCTGCCAGCACAGAAGTCTGACACCTTACCCCTAGACCACTAGGTCACCGCCCCCCCCCCCCCCCTAGTTAGAGAAGATGTATCTGTCAAACACACTTAGTACATCTCTGCTCCTCGAAAATTCTTACAGAAAATATTGTGTATTTATAAAAAAGAAAAAAGTAGAAGTGCATCCAATTAATAAATTGAGAAATGCGTATGGTACTGTACTGAAGTGTTTTAAAATCAGATTTGCCGCACCAGTGGCGGAATGGTGCGTTGCACTCGATAGCTTTTGACTAGGAGGCAAAGGTTCGAATTTTGGCTCAGTGAACTGAAGGTGATTTTTAAAACTTATTTATTGTTGTTGTTTTTTCATACTTTCTCCAAACTAATGGTGATTCTTATTTGTAAAGGCCTACTTTGATTATAATATTGAAGTATTTTAACATATCGGGTTTACATATATACATTATATTATTTATGGTCTTACCAATTAAATTAGGCCATTATTATTATTATTATTATTATTAATATTATTATTATTATTATTAGCACCGCATCTTACTTCCCGTTCGGGTTATATGCACTTACGCTAATGTGTAATGGTAGGGTGATTGTGAGATGAAATGAAGGACCAACAGTTTAACGTGGAATCCGAACCACGGTGGAGGCCTGGCTTTCCCCACATTCACAAGATGTCTTGCCAGAGGTGAAGGAAGGGTTTGGTAATCAGATAAATCTGTGCCGGGACCGAGGATTGAACCCCGGCCGCCAGCACAGAAGTCTGACACCTTACCCCTAGACCGCCAGGTCACCGGGCCATTAATAGCAAGTGTGTTAAACCTATCACTGATAGAAAAAAGTCAAATATCATGTCAAAATGAGAAGTTTCCCCAGCACTCAATGAACCAACATACAATAATATTGCCTAGCGCCTGTAAACTAGACTGTACCGGGTCGAGCGCGCGCGCTTGAAAAATAGAACCAGTTCTATCTTTCAAGCGCGCGCGCTCAGTCGCTCGCGCGCTCCAGTGTGGCCACCCCCATTACAACCAATGTGTTCTATTTTATATTTTAGTCGCTCGCGCGCTCGCTCGCTCGCTCGCGCGCTCAGTCTGGCCGTACCCTAATTCTGTAAGAAAGTTATATCCTCACGAGTTTTCAGTGATTCTCTGTTGAAGTTTGACATCAAAGACATCAAACAATAAAGACGCGATGCAGCATATGACCTTCATTTAATTTGATTGAGAATTAATTTAGAGTTGAGTTTAAATCTATGTTTTATATTCGGAGTTAATAATAATAATATTTAGCACTGCGTCTTACTAACCGTTCGGGTCATACGCTTTAAGTACTAATTACGTTAATGCATCTAGGAATTGGGAAGGTTGAATTAGAGGAAGTGAACCCGTATTTGCGTGGAGGAAGAATGGAAAACCATTTAGGAAAACCACCCCCAGTTCACCCGACCGAGATTCGAACCTCGATCTCCCCATCCTCAGCAGTCGAGCTCAACACGACAAGCGCGTCAGCCAACTACGCCACCGAGGTGGGTTATTCGGAGTTAGATGAGGGAAATATTTTTTTTTTACATAAGTTGAATGATAAGGAGTGGCACCAATCTTATATGTGCAAGATTCAAGAATATTATTTTTCACAAGATAAGTGGGACTTTTTGATTGAAACTTGTGGTAAGGTATGGGCTAAACGTTACTTATAAGATAATTTTGGAACACATAATAGGTTGAAACACGCATATGCCTTATCCTCATTACTTTTTAATCTAGATTTATATTATGGTACTATGGTAATGCAAGAGTGTAGGAAAAGTTTGACATTAAACGGTATCAGGCAGATATATTAGTTTAGATATTAATGCTAACCACATATCATTTGATAGAGTTAATGAGGTTAAATATTTATCATTACTGTTAAATCTGTATTAGATTTGAAATTATGAAAAGAATAAATTCGGGAAATTCCTGCTATTACTCGGTCGTTAAGTTGTTGACATCATTCCTTTTCAAGCAATGTAAAACTCAGGATATATAAAACGATTATACCTGTTGTTCTCTATGGGTTTAAAACATGGTTTCTTAACTTACATGACGAGAACAAATTTAGGATGTATAAAAAAAGAGCTTAGGAAGATATTAGGTCCAAAAATGGATGAGGCTACTGTCGAATGGAAGGGGGTTACTTATTGATGAGATACATACTTAGTATGCATCACAAGTCATTGATGATATAGTCAAGTCTTGTAGACTTATGTGCGCAGGACATGAAGTGCAAAAATGACTATCTAGAACTGTGTTCAGAATATTGACTGGCAAATGCAATGTGAAGATTATTATTATTATGGTTTAAAGGCCCATCGACACATCGAGGTCATTAGGGCCTTGAAATATATTAAAAACATAATAAAATCCCCATAGGGGAGAGATATAATCATTCACCATCTGAGACACTCCATAGGAGTGCTCAAATGGGCTCTTGGTATAAATTAAGTGATACACATGCTAAAAAAAACCACAAGTGTATCACTCCAATAAAAAGACAAAACAAACATATTAAAATAAAACACGTTAAAATGATAATACGTTAAAAAGACAAAACAACATGTTAAATTGTAATAAAACTGTTAAAAAGATCTCAATATGAGATAATATCCAAAAGAGCCACTTTATAAAAGTGACTCAAATGGCATTAAAAAGATCCGCCTAGCGTATAAAACGGAGTAAACAAATAACTTTATCCGCGCTTTCGCGTAATAAAAAACGTAGGCCACCTTTAAAATCAATAGCCAGGCGGATAGGGGCATATTTACGACACTCCACCAAAATATCATACACACTAAGGGGAGCATCGCAAAACTCACACACTGGGGGTGGGTCCCCTCTCACTAAAAACCCATGGGTCAATGATGTGTGTCACGAAGACCTCCTCTCTTCTAGACTTTCGTATAGAAGAGGGCCACCGCGACACACTGTCCCTGATGGACCACAGCTTATTCTGAGCAGGGGTCGAGACCCACTGCTCGTGCCAGGTGCGTAAGACTCCACGCCGAACATAACCCTTTAGATCTAAAAACATGACACCCAGACTCGCCTCAGGAGGCAGGCGTGCTGCCTCCTTGGCCGCCTGGTCCGCCAGTTCATTACCTGAAAGACCGGCGTGACCAGGAATCCAGCAAAAGGCGAGCCGGGTGCTTAATGAATCAATTTTTAAAATTTGTTCGAGAATCATCTGCACGAGAGGATTCCACGAGTAGAGTGTGGACAATGCCAACAGAGCACTCATGGAATCCGCGCAGATGAGAACAGAACGGTGACACTTACCATATACAAAACATAACGTTTTAAAAATGACATATAGTTCAGCCGTAAAAACACTGGATTCACCAGGTAAAGCAAATTTAAAATTGGATCCTTCCACAACAAAGGCGGATCCCACGGAGGCCCCGCATTTTGAGCCATCCGTGCAAATGCGTTTAAAAGCCCGAAAGCGGGTTGCGAGGAGCTCATTAAAGGTCCTCTCGTATAAAAAAGTGTGGGGTGGTCGCTTTAGGGAACTTGGCAAGGTCAAAATGGCATTGAGGTAGGCGTATCTTCCAGGGAGAAACTCGACCTGGGGATGTGGGGATAGCCTTTGGCAAGATTATCCCACACGTGTCGAAAACCGATAGCATCCTGATCCCAACCGGCCTTGTACTACGCCATTTGGTTTCATACAAGACACGGTTAGGGGGATGAAACACAGGACGATAGGCAACGTGCTGCGCCATGCAATGAAGTTTCGACACGTAAGATGCTAGAAGATAGGACCGCCGGTAAGAAAGAGGGGGCTCACCGGCGTCGGCACAGATGCTGACGACTGGACTGGTACGAAAGGCACAAGTAGCCAGTCGAATGCCAGCATGGTGGACACTAGCTAGCATCTTTAACGCCGAGACAAAAGGAATGCCCATGGTGACGTCCCGGTTATAATATCTATCACCACTGTAGAGCAAGGTCCTAGTTTTAAAGAGCTAGATCATAAAAATTTGGTTAGGGTATCAAATATATATACCATTGTGATATATTGTGTTGGTCCAGGGCAAAAATTATCACTTCATTAGTGTGCACATATTTTAAATTACTGACGAAGACAAAATTTATGTTCTACCTAATTTACGCCAAATAATTTATAATTGTAATACTACAGTAAAAGAGCCCAAAAGTGGGTTACACATGATTATAATTAGATTATGTATATTAGAGATGACCATTCAATTAGAACAATAACGTAAGTACTGATATTAATTTTACAATTGAGAGTTAAGGTCCCTTCTCAGTACTAATAACTAAAGTTAAACGAATAATATGAGTTTGTCCCCTTGCTAACTTATATAACTACCGAACAAAATGTATTAATAGAACAAAGAATTAAGGTGTAATGTTAGTCCTGAGTTAGATGATATTAAATATAATATTCTTGCATGTAAATATCTTCATTTTTATTTTTTATTGACAAAAAGATTCATATAATCTGCAGGCGTGAGATCTAAATATTTAAAGACGAATATCTATCTTTTCTTGTAGTCTGTGTAGTCAAAATTTATATTCACTCTGATAGTAAGTAACTCAAACTTCAATACAATCTGGATCCTCGTAGAAATTACGAAGTAAAATAAGATAGAATTGATCTCCAAGTTTGCACCAAATTAGTTATACTATTCTGAAAATTAGGCCGTCCGTTATTTGTTTATTTCTTCCTAAAATAAACTGTTGTCATGTCAACAAAACAACTAAAATAATCAAAGTAAATCAATGTAGCAACCTATAGAAAATTGAATAACAGTATTGAAATTTAAGTGGTGTTGGTTAAAGAAAGAAAAAAAAAAGTCATTTGAAAAATATTAAATAAGTTGATACATAAGTATAATGAATATAATTTACAATGTATCACTTAAAAATATGATGAACTCCGTGACAACTGGCAGTATGAACTGACTCCATATCTTTTGGCGATCTTTGATGATATAGGAATACGCCAAATTAAAAGTCATCTTTGTTTGATAGCTTTGGACTAATATTACTTTTGTCATCGATGGAGGATTTCTTATTCATCGTATTGTATGGCATCAAGATGATACTTTAGAGTATATTGTTGCAACATATACTATTCATGTGCAATTATATTTTGGTTCAATTGTTGTATTTGATGATTATAATTAAATCAGAAAGACTGTAAAATCTATTTAACAACTTTATCGATCCTCCAAATTTCGTGTATCAACCGAGGCTATATTCGATGAAACTATGAATGTTACGATGAATCAAGTAAAATGTCATTCCAACACACACAACATAATCTGATTAATCTCGATGTTATAAGATGGGTTGAAAACTTGTAATTTAATTGTTAAATAAGCTCAATATGATGCCGACGTTTTGACTACTGAAACAAGACTCGAAAACCCGTGAAAAAAAAATAATATATATATATATATATATATTTGAGAATAAGTAGTCTTTTAGTCTTTTATAGCTTACACGCCTGCAGAGAGAGAATTTTCTTTCTGAAAAAATGTAAATGGAAGTTCGAAAGGAAAATATATTCTTTAGGAAGTCTCGGCCAATATGAAAGGAGTAAAGATCATATTTTATTCTTACACGCAATAACTGGACGTGAAACAGCATCTTCCATTTTTAACAAGAGTAAACCCCCCTGCGGGACGGGGTTTAGAATAGTCCCGCAGTAACCCCTGCTTGTCGTAAGAAGCGACTAAAAGGGGAGGCTTCTGTGCAGGACGTACCTCGTGTGGGACAAACCTATCCTATATCTTTCCTTTCACATCATTTTCTTCTTCCTTCACTTTCCACCTTTTTTTTCACTCTTCCCCCTTCGCTTTATCTATCCTTCGCTTTATCTATCCTTACCTTTTTCTTCCTTTCCCCCACCGTTCATCCTGCACAGAGGCCTTTGGCCTTTCCGTTGACGACCTTTGCAACTAACCCGGCTATTCTCTGTTTATTATTGGATACCACTGCCTTGAGCTCCCGAATGAAAGTGCGCCGGTTGTAATATCTTGGTAGAAGGGCCTTAGGGATGACAATAACCGGGTACCCTACCTCGAGAAAAGACCGGTTGTGTTCACGAAGGCCCGGACGTAAAATTGGCACTTTCCTGCACCCACTTGCTGCGATGACCTCTCTCCTGGCGCAGCCCCACGCGAAGGTTGTCATGTCTAGCGTCGTGTGGGGTTTCCCGCCAGGAGGGTTAACAGGGCCTCATGTGGTAGAACCAACTTGGATCACCCTGGGTCTACGATCCGAGTATTGTGCAGGTTGTCCCCAAAAAAGGCATGGCCACCTCCATTGTCACCGCTGACACCTCACTGTCCGCTAGCAACGTACTGCCACACCCCGCTGGCAACTCACTGCCCGGCCCCTCACAGGGCCGTATTAATGATAAGAGCCGGAAACGGGTAAGGCCGTCCAGCCCTTTAACAGAAAAAGTCCAGGAAGTTGTGAGGCCCCAGCCCCGCTTCCTGGTAATGTCTCGAGTAGAGGAAAACGAAAGTCTTAAGCGAGTAAGCCCATTTATACTCGAAAGAGTGATAAATGGTGCAGCACAGTCTGACGTATCAATAAGAAAACTGCGTGATGGCACTATAATGATACAAACAATAACAGATATTCAGTCCTCAAAAGTAATGGCAATCTCTAAAATACCGTTGAGCAATACGTCTCATATACCGGTGAAGGTGGAGCCTCACGGGTTCCTCAATGTTTGCAAGGGAGTGGTCACTTGCTATGACCTCGACTGCGTGAGCATTGAGGATATCTGTGAGGAACTTTCCCCCCAGCACGTCACCGAAGTATACCGCATTGTAACTAAAAAGAACGGACAAGAGAAAAAAACCGACACGTATATCCTTACTTTTGCAACACCTACCCTTCCAAAGGAGGTCCGAGCAGGTTTCCACGTGTTCAGGGTCCGTCCGTATGTCCCTAACCCCCGGCGCTGCTTTCAGTGCCAGGAATTTGGGCATACGAAGCTGCGATGCCGTGGCAAGCCAACCTGTGCGGATTGCGGACAGGAGGCTCACGAAACACCATGTGAGTCTCCTAAGCACTGCGTCAACTGCAAGGGTCCGCATTCTGCCTGGTCTCGGGCCTGTCCGAAATGGAAGGTAGAGAAAAAAGTCCTGGAGATACAATCCGAAAAGAAGATCTCATATGCCCAGGCACGAAAGGAATACACATCTAGTCAGGCTCCGGTATTTCAAACCTCCTACAGCCAAATTGTCAGTCAGAATATCAACTGTCCCAACTGTCATTGCACAGTTAATCTCGCAAAGCCATCTACACGACCTGTGCCATTAGTCTCTACTCGAGACAATCTCAATAATAACGCGCCAACTAAGGTGGCGCCTAAATTGCTAGAAGAGGCGAAACCTCAACATAGGTCGTCTCGCCCACCCGTACCGCCGAGGAGCCCTCCTCGGGGAACACACCCGACTGCACCTCGGGGACCTCCCCCGAGCCCTACTCGGGGGTCCCCCCGGGGCCCACCTCGGGGACCTCCCCGAGCCCACCTCGGGGACCCACCCCGAACCAGCCGGGGGAAACAAAAGAACTTGCGGCCGTTGTTGGTTCGTCCGCTCTGGTCTCTGGGTCACCGGAGGTTGGAGTGGGTGGCGGAACGGGTGAGGCCGCAAAGGCGAATCCTGCTGGTGCCTGGAGAAAGGTCCAGAGAGGTGTCGCCGACACAAATAGTAAGAGAAAAGTGCCAAAGGCTGTAACAAAGCCTTCGCGCTTAGAATCAACCCCAAGTCTCTTCCGGAGAAACAAATGCCTCTCTTGAAACGAGAGGTCCAGGAGAGACTTGGCAAGGCCAGAGGACCTATAAAGGTCCTTAACCAATTTTTATTACTAAGAGATAGTGACATGGATTGCGTGGATGAATAAATTTATATTTGTACCTAATGTCGCTACTACAATGGAATTGTAGGGGTTTTTATGCTCGTGTAGAGGAAATTAAACTAATAATTTCTTCCCTGCATCCTTCCATATTGTGTTTGCAGGAGACCCACTTCCGCCCAACTGACAGCCCGATGCTTCGTGGGTACGATGTATATCGTACCGACAAGCCATTCTTCGATCGGGCTAGCGGAGGTGTGGCTATACTTGCACGTAGCAATATATATAATAAGTCTATAATTATTGTATCTGATCTCCAAGTGATTGCTGTGAGAGTCTCCCTTCCTATAGAAGTAACTGTATGCTGCATCTACCTCCCACCAGGTGAACGTGTTTCAAAGAGGAGCCTAGAGGCCCTCTTTAAACAACTTCCCGCCCCCTATATTATCTTGGGGGACTTTAACGCACACAACCTGGTGTGGGGGTCTAATTATACAGACGCCCGCGGGAGGATGGTAGAGGATATTCTTGTCTCGGGAAACCTGGTATTAATGAACACCGGGACCCAGACACACTTTTCCACCATTAATGGTGTATCCTCTGCCATCGACCTAACTCTATGTAGCCCCGGGATCGCTGCCCACTTCCTTTGGGAGGTCCACTCGGATCTATGTGGCAGCGATCACTTTCCCATTCTGCTTTCGCTAATTGAAGACCCTCCCGGTATAGCACGTGCACCACAATGGGTGCTTAAACGTGCTGACTGGGATAAATTTCGCGAGCTCGCCGTATTTGTACAACCCCTTTCTCCGGACGTCGATGTTAATATTGCCCATTTTACTTCGACGGTCATCATGGCGGCGAGGGAATCTATCCCTAAATCCTCGCCAAACCCGCGCCACCATCCTGTTCCCTGGTGGAACGAGGAGTGTAGATTGGCTATTTCTGACCGTCGAAGAGCATTACGTCTCTTCCATCGGCGTCCTACCTTGGATAATCTAGAATCATTCCGGATTATGCGTGCTCGAGCTCGCCGTATCATTCGTGAAAGCAGAAGAGAGTCTTGGAGACAGTTTATATCTACCCTTACAATTTCCACTCCCACAACTAAGGTTTGGGACAATATTCGTAAATTACGTAGTAGCAAAAATACCATCAATAACATACCTGCCCTCATGTCAAATGGTACGCTTGTCTCCTCCCCTGTGGAGGTCGCCAATGTATTGGGCTCTATGTTCACCGCCATATCTAGCACTGCAAGCTACTCAAATGAGTTTGCAGCGCATAAGCGGAACATAGAGCGCCATTCTATTGACTTTGGTCAGAGTCAGGGGGAGGATTACAACTCCCCCTTTACTTTAGATGAACTGACCTATGCCATGTCCCAGGCGGGTAGCACAGCTCCTGGCCCCGACGACATTAATTATGAAATGTTGCGCCAGTTACCCCCTGTTGGACGAGCATGTCTGTTGGACCTCTACAATAGTTTTTGGGAATCTCGTCAGTTCCCAACACTGTGGAGGCAAGCAACAATTATCCCTCTATATAAAAGTGGCAAGGAAAAATTAGAACCAACTAGTTATAGACCGATAGCCTTAACTAGTTGTGTATGCAAAATATTGGAATAAATGATAAATAAACGATTAATATGGTATTTAGAATCCCGCAATCTACTATCAAATATTCAATGTGGTTTTCGCCGCAACCGATCTACGGTGGATCATCTCGTCCGTCTCGAGACGGCAGTTCGTGACGCCTTTCTCCATAAACAGCATCTTTTGGCAGTTTTCTTTGACTTGGAGAAAGCGTACGATACCACATGGCGGTACGGCATTTTAAAAACCCTTTTTAACTGGGGGTTCCGTGGGAACCTCCCTGTTTTTATAGCTAATTTTATGTCAGATAGACACTTCCGGGTAAGGTTAAACAACACCTTATCCGATGATTTTATTCAAGAAAATGGGGTGCCCCAGGGCAGTATTTTAAGCTGTGCGTTGTTCGCCATTGCAATAAATGGCATTGTGGACAACGTACACCTTCCTGTCCGTTCATGCCTCTTTGTGGATGACTACGCAATTTATTGTAGTTCATCGAGTCTCCACACGGCTGAACGGCAGATACAACTCTCTGTCAACAATCTATGGTCGTGGGCATCGCGTAATGGCTTCGCTTCTCTTCAGCCAAGACGACGGTCGTCCACTTCCATAGATTACGTGGAATACAACAAGCCCCCAGTATTTTAATGAATCACGTTGTTTTACCTGTCTCGGAGACCGTAAAGTTTCTGGGACTTTTATTTGATTTTAAATTAACCTGGATTCCCCACATCAAAGACCTGAAAGCGAGGTGCATAAAAGCACTCAACCTGCTTAAAGTGGTTAGCGGTCGGTCCTGGGGGGCTGATAGGGAAACCTTGATGCGCCTGTATAGGGCCTTGGTAAGATCGAAACTAGATTACGGCAGTTTAGTGTATGCATCAGCGAGACCTTCGGCGTTGAAGATGCTGGATAGTGTCCACCATGCTGGCATACGACTGGCTACTGGTGCATTTCGTACCAGTCCAGTCGTCAGCATCTGTGCCGACGCCGGTGAGCCCCCTCTCTCTTACCGGCGGTCCTATCTTCTGGCATCTTACGTTTCAAAACTTCACTGCATGCCGGAGCATGTTGCCTACCGACCTGTGTTTCATCCCCCTAACCGTGTCTTGTATGAAACCAAATGGCGTAGTACAAGGCCGGTTGGGATCAGGATGCTATCGGTATTCGACACGTGTGGGATATTCCTGCCAAAGGCTATCCCCACATACCCAGGTCGAGTTTCTCCCTGGAAGATTCGCCTACCTCAATGCCATTATGATCTTGCCAAGTTCCCTAAAGCGACCACCCCGCCGATTATATATGAGAGGACATTTAATGAGCTCCTCTCCACTCGCTTTCAGGGCTTTGAGCGCATCTATACGGATGGCTCCAAGTGTGGGGCTTCCGTGGGATGCGCATTTGTTGTGGAGGGAAACAATTTTAAATTTGGTTTACCTGGTGAATCCAGTGTTTTTATGGCTGAATTATACGCCATTTTTAAATCTCTGTGTTTTGTGTATCGTAAGTGTCACCGTTCTGTTCTCATCTGCACGGATTCCATGAGTGCTCTGTTGGCATTGTCCACCCTCTACTCTTGGAATCCCCTGGTGCAGATGATACATGAGCAAATTTTAAAAATTGATTCATTAAGCACCCGTCTCGCCTTTTGCTGGATTCCTGGTCACGCCGGTCTCTCAGGAAATGAACTGGCTGACCAGGCGGCCAAGGAGGCGGCACGCCTGCCTCCGGAGGCGAGTATGGGTGTGATATTTTTAGATCTAAAGGGTTATGTTCGGCGTGGGGTCTTACGCACCTGGCACGAGCAGTGGGTTTCGACCCCTGCTCAGAACAAGCTGCGGTCCATCAGGGACGGTGTGTCGCGGTGGCCCTCTTCTATACAAAAGTCCAGAAGAGAGGAGGTCATCGTGACAAGGCTCCGCGTCGGACACACAGCGTTGACCCATGGATTTTTATTGAGAGGGGACCCACCTCCAGTGTGTGAGTTTTGCGATGCTCCCCTTAGTGTGTACCACATTTTGGTGGAGTGTCGCAAGTATGCCCCTATCCGCCTGGCACTTAATTTTAAAGGTGACCTTCGGTTTTTACTACGTGATAGCGCGGATGGAGTTATTTGTTTACTTCGTTTTATACGCCAGGCGGATCTTTTTAATGCTATTTGAGTCACTTTTATAAAGTGACTCATCTGGACTTTCTCATATTGAGTTTTTTTTTAACATTTTAGTATATTTAAATTTGTTTGTTTTGTCTTTTTAACGTATTATTTTAACACGTTTTATGATTTTAATGTGTTAAATTTTAATATGTTTGTTTTGTAATTTTAACGTAGTGTATACACCTGTGGTTTTATTTTAGCAGGTGTATCACTTCTTTTATTCTAATAGCCCATTTGAGCGCTCCTATGGAGTGTCTCAAATGGGCATTTTCTCATATTGAGAATAACTGTTTTTAAATTAATTTAAAATTTTTATTATTGTATATTGTTTTATATTTTATCTCTCCACCTGTTTATTCTAACAGGTGGACTATGTGATGTCTCTTCCCATTGGGGATTCTACTGTGTTAAATTTATTTTTAAAGGCCCTAATGACCTTACTGTGTCGACGGGCCTCAAAACAATAATAATAATAATAATAATAATAATAACAAGAGTAAAGTCAAATCTTGAAATATATTATAAATGTGAGAGGATTTACAAGTTTCGTCTGAGGTTTTTAAGTCAGAAGATTGTTCTAAGGAATTAAAATTTTCTATTGTACTACGCTTCATCTTATGGTTTATATGTTGGTCCAGTTATGGAATTTTCCATTGATACTCATCGACACTAGTGCTTTGTTAAGTCTACAAGAATTAACAAACTTGTAAAACTAGCTTTACTTCCAGCGACAGAGAGTGCAGTTCAGCGACACCCATATCAGGTTTATCATTAAGTGCAAACTTTGTTAGCTAAGGAGTTAAATCCTGAATACTGGAGAGGACTAATGGAAATTAAAATTTTGGAGCCAAATAGATCATTACAATCTTCTGCTCCAGATTCTCTTTTGAATATGATTTTAAGCAAATGTAAAAGTGTGTGGACCAACGTGTGGCTGTAGAAAAATAGGTTTACACTATTCAGCAATTTATGGTAACTGTCCTGGTCAATCCTTCATAAATGCTGCACTAGATAAAGAATCTTAAGATGGACCACGAGAAAAAATAAGTGTAGAGGTATTAAATCAAGACTATGAAATCCCATGAATTTCTTACCAGAAGATTTGTACTCTCCAAATTAGGAACAAGTTGAAACTAATGTCAAAATGAACAATAAACACATCAAAACAAGAAGTAAACGAGGAGGAAAACGAAGAAACATAATTCAAAGAATGTGATGAAATCGTGGATTAGGTATACAGGGGATAATAAAGTGAAAAGAGTAGCATTATTAAAGTTATAGTATAGGTATATAGGTTTTATAAGCAGTAATACGAAGAAATAGTTGTATATACGAGAAAGACGTATCGAAACATATTTGTGTGAATTCTTATAATCAACATATTTGAATAAAGACCTTTAATTCATTGAACCAATAGACAAGGTGATATTTATTTAAAATATTTTTGAGACTTATTATGGGTTGAAGAATTTTTCTGTACAATTAATTGACGGGTACTTTTGATACATTATTTATAACACATGGAAAAACATACCAAATTTCAGTTAGCTCAAAATGAATCCGTAAAGAGACCAATAAAATCACTGGACAAAGATTACTCTAATGGAAAGACGAAATAACCTTAGAAGTAGTAGAGGTTCATCTGGGTTAAATAAGAGTGGTAAAACAATTATGAAAAACCACCCTCAGTAGACCTGATTGGAATTATAACCCTGATCTCCCCGATTTCGACAGGCCAGTCTAACACAAGACTGACGCCTTAGACCTTAGACCACTAAAGCAGGTTTTTCATGGAATATCAAGTAAAGTGGCACTGATATAAGAAATATTAAATAATAAGTATTTATTGTTTGGCTCATTTAGCTCTTATCTTACAACATAGTTAAATAGTGTAATGTATTAAAAGTCATAGAAATTATTTCTAGTGATAAACTATGGTAATATGTTAGAGATGCTTTATCGTGCAATTGGTGCAAAAATCTTGTAAGAAATTAGATTTATACTTTTAATACTAACAAATTTATGATAAGACACTTTGTAAGTATCATCCAATAAAAACAATCTTAACATTTTCAATTTTAATATTTAATTGCAATATTGTTGACATTATCTCTGGAAATAAATAGTTTTGTTTATTTGAGGTAATTAATGTTCATTTTCTGAACCAACCTATTATATCAAAACATAGGAATTTTTAAGAGTAATAGCGAAAGATGTTTACCAATTTTTTTCGGGATGGTATTGTGAAAAAAAAAAAAGTAAGAAAAAAAAAATTATTAGTTAATTTAATTAAATATATATTTCTCCTACTGTTGTATGTAAAAAAAAAATAGTTCAATTTCATCTAGCTCAGTTGCACGAGGAAACTTAATCTCGGGACCTCTGGGTTTAGATAGGCACTTATACTTAACCTGCCTGCGGAGCTCCGGTAAATCACATATCTAGGTTAACATATTTATATAACATTTGTTTTGTTGTCAAAGCTATAATTATTATATCACAATCTTAATTCAATTTAAATCATTCGATAACAAAATAAAAATAAAAACCTTTTTCCTTACATTTTCAAAGGCAAAATAAAACCAACATATATACCTAAGTCCAACCACGTACAAAATTATGGCACAGAAAGTTTATTATTTACCCTTAACACAATTAGACTTCCTTGAGTCAAACAAAATAGCCACACTGCTCACAGCCACCTATTATTTACCTTTTTTTTTATTAAAACCATCCTCAGTCCCGCAATAATATAAGAAAATTGAAACTTCTCACCCTAGACCATCTGTAGTCGAGAACTCGATCATATGTACATATCTCTTTATGTTTACTGAAGGATATGCATGTCCTCACAAACTCTTCAAGTAGTAATCAAGATCCTGGTGTACATCCTTTCATAATCTTAAACTGGTAATAAGTAGTGTAACAAGTCCTTTTTTCTTCTTTTCTAATGATTGTAAAGTGTTTACATCCCGGCATTAATATCACTTCTTTTCAACCCCACGCCAATAACAAAACAAAAGAACCTTTCCAATACACGCCAAAGAGGTGATACCATTTAGAAGTAGTAATATTGTTGGAATAGTGACGTATGGATGATTGTAAATAGGGATTATAATTAAAAGGGGATGGTTTTCTTTGTCACAGTATTTTCTTACACTTTCCAGTGTTCTTATAAATATCACAATCAACACGGAACCGACGGCTTTACTTTCCCTCGGAAGGAAGTTGTGCTAGGGATTTAATTTATAGTGTATTGGCTTAGTTTTACACTTTTTATTATACGGTGGTAAGAATAACCTTCGTTGTAATCCTCAACAAAATTGTAAATACACCAGTTTGTCGATAATTCAGAGGAATTGGTTATCGACCCTCTCCTGAATATATAGTCATTTTCTATACCAAAAATAAAAATATTCATAGACGGAATCTTATAAAAATTAATATTTAAGGTAGAATCATTTTCACTTGATATAAACAAATAACTTAAATGGTTTTTTGATTTCCTAAATATCATAAATCCTGAAGGAATATAATAAGGCAAAAATTTAACAAAGTAAAAGTCTTCAATTATTTTCTCACAAAATGGGTTGACGTCCATTTTTTGACATTCATAGTTCCAATATTGATATCAATGTGTTTATTTTTATAAATACTTTTTTTTGTGATATGGAATATCGACGTACCTGATTTTTGACCTCCATATTATCGAAAATGTTAGACAATATTATATCGTAGTAACATGTAGTTATTTGTATTTCGAGAAACTTCATGAGTACAATATTAGTGTTTTATAAATATAATTAAACATTTTAATTTATATTTAAGAGATTATGTACTGCACAATAATTTCATTTCATTTTCAAATGAATATGGAGGTTAAAGTAAAACATATTTAGTTGAGTGGGTGAACAATAACCACATTGGTAGTAATAACTGTGTTGGTTGTGTGAGTTATGAAGGGACAAAAATATTGCGGAAAGTACATTATTTAATCGAAATTAGAATACATATATAAATAACATTATTAAAAATCAGACACATAGACCTCAAGGTTCTAGAAGAAGTGAGTGTGCGACGGCACATAAGGATCACGGTTGGGTGTATCCCTTGGCTGGGGTGGAGGCACATTCTGAGGTAGCTGAATACCTACCTGGCGCTTGAACACCAACGGTAGAGAGTCTGCCCATGAGTTGTTAGCAGCATGCCATTCCTTATCATCTGAATCAAATATAAATATTCCTAAATTAATAGTATTGACATAAAATATTTACGGTAAATTTCGAAACTTTAGTAATAGTGATTTTCAATATCCTCTAATAACCATGTTAATACAATATATTTATGGTTAAGACTTAGAAACCCCACTTAAGATTCCAAATTAAAGGTGATATGCTGATTAAATAGAAGGATTATTAGAAAATAATATTTAAAAAATTATCTTAAGTTCACAATGATTATATTTAAAAAGTGAAAAACACGTTAACCAATGATACAACAAGCATGAGATAATTGAAATAAAAATGAATAAATTGGCAAATTAAAATAAATCATTCATATAACAATAGATAATAAGCCAATTGGTGACCATCCGTCAGAATAAATACATAAACAACATATTAAAATAATTAATATCATCACAAAAACTTATAAAAGTACACACAGTTAAAGTCTATATAATGGAGATAGCTGTTAAATGGAATCAAAACTTTGAGAGAATGGTGTCCTTTTTAAGTTAAAACATATTGTGATAAAAGTTTTAGAGTGAAAGGCAACGATAAATGAGAATCCAAGTCTAATATTCTTAACCATATCATTTCTACTCCTTTCTTAATTTTGAATTTAGAATGTTTTCTAAAATGGCAATATATTTAGTTTAAATTAGTTAAAAAAAAAAGTCACTTGACCACGGGAATTGAACTCGAGACATTTGGCTTAGGGCACCGATGCTCTGTTACTGAGCTATCTAGGATTCATCCCGTGTTTCAGCTCATTCTTCCCTCAGGGTTGAAGGCTTATACTGTGATGGACGTGTGGAACAGTCGGCTACATATGAACAACCAATACTATGCGAGCGATCATACTTGTGTCATCTAACACCTGGGAGGAATGTTATTCAGCTAAGTATGTGATATAAGTTTTAAATTTTAACGTTAAATTCTAATGAATATCCTTGCACATCACAAACTCAGACTCAAGACTCAGTATTAAGTTATCAGTGAAAAGTGACTCCGAACACGAGACGAATTCAGATTAAATAAATGGTTTAGCATTAGCATACTAAAATAAAAGTCCCAACATCGATTTCTGTGCATCTTTGATTTTTCATCTAATTTAAATTAATTGAACTGTGATTCCTTCAATACGGACAGTAACATAATTACAATTATTTTCAGCGTGTGTGTAAGTATTTATATACCGCTGTTCTCAAATGTATTGAGCCAAATCGCATGTGACTAAGTACATTTAAAGTAAGCAACTGTCCCACCTTCTTGTTTCCCAACCTCGACATATTTGTGTCCCAAAATGCAGTTCCCAACAGCTCTAAACAGTTCTTTGAAGCTCCTGAAACTTATCAAGCCCAGAAGAAAGAAAGAAAATATTTTGGTCAGGCTCATATTGACAATATAATTATTTAAGAAAAAAATCTTATTACAAGCCAGTCAACGAAATACACCAATGAAGTTATGGTTTATTTCAGTCATTTCCGTGGAAACGAACATACATTATTGGGTCAATTGTAAGAATAATTTTATGGTTGGAGTTTTGTAAATCAGATGTTAGATTTATTTTATATATAAATAATACACGTCATAAAATATTGTTAAAATACGATTTTATAAATATAGTCCAGCAAGTACGTAATTGGACATGAATAAAATATAATATTTTGACAGTATACCAAAATTTTTAAAGGATTTAGTAAAATTATATAATCAAAATTAACATTATTTTTTAATTCGAAGTCTTTGTCTAAGAATTGTAATCGTATATTAATCTTTTATTTATTCTAAACCTTTAATATGGAGTGTATTATGAGCGTAGCACATATCGGTGGTCACGCAGAATAGACGTTAAGATCGTTTAGCTTGTTTTGACGATGATGGGCCGTTTCAAGCTTGAAATCCGGACTGTAGTTTTCAGAGTGTTTTTGCGTAAATTGTTTCCTAACTGTCGCAATCCATATAATAGTCTACATTATACACAAGTCGAGGTACGAATTACGAAACTTACAAAGATTAAAGCAGCACTCTATTACAAATTACGTTGTCATTAATTTTATTTCAAGGGTAAAAAGACTAGACATTACTAACATCTTCCTCGAGACTAGAGATCCGCAACCGGTGGGCCGTATGACTATACTTACATAGCAGATGGACTGTATTATTGTTACAACATATATTTTATAATTTTTTAAATTGTATGAATAAAATAATAAGAGATGTTCAAAGACTCAAAATTTTGTATATTTTCGAATACCTAATGGCCGAGTATTTGATTAGAAACTTGAATAAAAACCTCTAATAGTTTAAACATAAATTTATATATTCAATTGTGTTTGATTGATAATAAAGCAGGACATGTGGTATGAGTAAACAGGTAGTCGGTAATCTTCTATGATTAGAGTTAAATACCCTTGTTATTTGTTGTTCTATTAAAATGTGGTTGCTGTTCAGAATTACTGTTTAGAGGTGTAGGTTTTTCGTAATGTCATATTGAGTCATTTTAAAGGGGATTGAAATTTTTTATTGCAGTTATTAAATTGTGTTAATGCCCGGAAAGTTTTAGATGTTTGGCGAATAAAGATATGCATCTATTGCATTTAAAATCAATAATGTTTTTATTATATCGAATTGAGAGATATCTTCCGGTCAGTACAATCTATACAACCTTACCTTCAAATATCAATTTGTAGATAGCACTTTTGATTTTTAGAGTTGAGATAGGATGATGGTCATTGCTGAAAACCTACGCATTCAAATGGCCATTATGATTAGTAGGGGGCGGAGTTTGCCCAAAATGCCTTTTTATTCCTATGCTTTGAAAAGTAGGCTATTGAGGTATAATTTTATTTTCGATGATTGCGAAGATAATGTGATAATTTTATAGTGCCTATAAATGCCTATTTCGCTTTTTAGTGCCTATTTTACAAATGGGAGACTTAAAGTGCCTTTTTATATCTCTCTCTTCCCCCACCCTCTTTTTTCTTTCTAAATACTTGTAACCCCCCCCCCCATCACCACAGTTCTACAGCACTCCTTAGGTCCATGTGTCCAGTGGTCTGATAGGTTTAGACTGGCCAGTCCGGCAACAAAGATTTTCTTCTAGCGCACAACAGTGTTAGTTCATTCTGTGGTTGTGTATATTACGCTGTTGTTAGATGTGCATGTCTGTTCATTAATATTTCTTTGTATTGGACTCAGTGTAAATTATTGAACTAGTAGAAAATGCCTAAAGAGAAATCGTGTAAAAGTGTATTATTCAAACAGTGGATTGGTGGTGATAGGAATTTCACAACGGTTGGAAAAATAATTTTTTGGCAGCCATGTTCCAAGGAGGTAAGTTATATTTTCAAAAGGTGAAATTAAATTATTAATTTTGAAAGTCAAGTTTTTTATTAAATATATTGTCTATTGTTTAAAAGTAAATCAAGATTATTTGCTATTGTTCAAACTAGGTTTCATTTCTTATTGAAGGATTTCAACGATAAAGTGGAAATATTTACCAAAGCGTTACATTACGATCGAAAACAAAGCAATCTTATTTCTCTTGTTAGGTGATGCTTTGTTAATTTGTAAAATTCACATATATTACTCGGCGTAGATTTCCATTTTTAATATTTAGGTAAAATAGGAGAAGAAGTATCACCTAGAACAACACAAAAATACTGCAATACATATGAAGAATTCCGGAAAGAAAACAGGATCTCAACAATTTTTTCTAAAGTTAACGACACCGATAAAACCCAAGAGCAATTTTCTGCTGACTTATGCTCTGCGATGGTAGCTGCAAATTTTCCTTGGAAGAAGCTGGAGAATCCAGATTTCAATGCTTTTCTCAACAAATATACCGACATGAAGATACCAGACGAGTCAACTCTGAGGAAACACTACTTGCATTCAACATATTTATACGTAAGTTTTTACTTTAGCAGTTTTTTTCTTTCTGACATTAAAAAATATTAACTGAATTGTATTGATTTAAACTATTTACAGTAAACATTCTTTTTATTTCGTTTAAGACAGTTGAGAAAATCCGAGAAGATATTGGAGAATCATACATCTGGGCTACTGTTGATGAAACCATTGACCGCTGTGGCAGATATGTTGCAAATGTTGTTGTTGGAAAACTAGACTATACGGGTCCTGGGAAACCTCACTTGGTTGTTTCAAAGATGCTTGAGGCAACCAACAGCTCGACAATTGCCATAGTTGTTCGTGATGCTTTGCGTAAGTATATAATGTATTATTATTATTATTATTATTATTATTATTATTGTGGTTTAGAGGCCCATCGACACATCGAGGTCATTAGGGCCTTGAAATATATTTAAAACATAATAAAATCTCTATAGGGGAGAGATATAATCATTCACCACCTGAGACACTCCATAGGAGTGCTCAAATGGGCTCAAAGTACAACTGAGTGAAACACCTGCTAAAAAAAACCACAGGTGTATCACTCTAATAAAAAACAAAACAAACATATTAAAACAATATATTAGTTAAAAAGACAAAACTAACATGTTAAAATAATTATTTTATTAAAGTTTGTTAAGATGGATAAAACGACAAGACAAACACATTAAAGTATACTAAAATGTTAAAAAGGTCTCAATATGAGATAAAATCCAGATGAGCCACTTTATAAAAGTGACTCAAATGGCACTAAAAAGATTCGCCTGGCGTATAAAATGGAGTAAACAAATAACACCTTCAGCGCTGTCGCGTAATAAAAAACGAAGGTCACCTTTAAAATCAAGGGCCAGGCGAATAGGGGCATATCTGCGACACTCCACCAAAATGTGGTGCACACTAAGGGGAGCATCGCAAAATTCACACACTGGAGGTGGATCCCCTCTGAGTAAAAATCCGTGGGTTAGAAATGTATGCCCGACGCGGAGTCTCGTCACGATGACCTCCTCTCTCCTAGACTTTCGTATAGAAGAGGGCCATCGCGACACACCGTCCCTGATGGACCGCAGCTTGTTCTGAGCAGGGGTCGAGACCCACTGCTCGTGCCAGGTGCGTAACACTCCACGCCGAACATAACCCTTTAGATCTAAAAACATGACACCCAGACTCGCCTCCGGAGGCAGGCGTGCTGCCTCCTTGGCTGCCTGGTCCGCCAGTTCATTCCCTGGAAGACCAGCGTGACCAGGAATCCAGCAAAAGGCGAGCCGGGTGCTTAATGAATATATTTTTAAAATTTGTTCATGTATCATCTGCACGAGGGGATTCCAGGAATAAAGTGTGGACAATGCCAACAGAGCACTCATGGAATCCGTGCAGATGAGAACAGAACGGTGACTATTTCGATATATAAAAACAAAGATTTAAAAATGGCATACAATTCAGCCGTAAAAATACTGGTTTCTTTAGGTAAACCAAATTTAAAATTGGATCCTTCCACAACAAAAGCACATCCCGCGGACGCTCCAGATTTAGAGCCATCAGTGTAGATTCGCTCAAATCCGTGAAAGTGAGTGGAGAGGAGCTCATTAAAGGTCCTCTCATATACAAAGTTTGGGGTGGTCGCTTTAGGGAACTTGGCAAGATCAAAATGGCATTTCAGAGGGCGTATTTTCCAGGGAGAAACTCGACCTGGTGATATGGGGAAAGCCTTTGGCAGCACTATCCCACACGTGTCGAAAACCGATAGCATCCGGATCCCAACCGGCCTTGTATTACGCCATTTGGTTTCATACAAGACACGGTTAGGGGGATGAAAAACAGGGCGGTAGGCAACATGCTCTGGCATGCAGTGCAGTTTGGACACGTAAGATGCCAGGAGGTAAGACCGCCGGTAAGAAAGAGGGGGCTCACCGGCGTCGGCACAGATGCTGACGACTGGACTGGTACGAAAAGCACCAGTAGCCAGTCGAATGCCAGCATGGTGGACGCTATCGAGCATCTTTAACGCCGAGGGTCTAGCGGAACCATAAACAAAACTGCCGTAATCAAGTTTTGATCTCACCAAGGCTCTATAGAGGCGCATCAAGGTTTCCCTATCCACACCCAGGACCGACCGCTAACCACTTTGAGCAGGTTTAGTGCTTTTATAGACCTCGCTTTCAAGTCTTTGATGTGGGGAATCCAAGTTAATTTAAAATCAAATAAAAGTCCCAGAAACTTTACGGTTTCTGAGACGGGAAGAACGGCGTGGTTCATTAAAATATTGGGGGCTGGCTGTATTCCGCGTAATCTATGGAAGTGGACGAACGTCGTTTTGGCTGCAGAGAAGCGAAAGCCATTACGCGATGCCCACGACCAAAGATTGTTAACACTCAGTTGTATCTGTCGTTCAGCCCTGTGGAGACTTGATGAACTGCAATAAATTGCGTAGTCATCCACAAAGAGGCATGAACGAACAGGTGAGCGCACGTTGTCCACAATACTATTTATCGCGATAGCGAACAACGTACAGCTCAGAATACTACCCTGAGGCACCCCATTTTCTTGAATAAAATCCTCGGATAAGGTGTTATTTAACCTTACACGAAAGTGTCTATCCGACATAAAATTAGATATAAAAGAAGGAAGGTTTCCTCGAAACCCCCAATTAAAGAGTGTTTTCAAAATGCCGTACCGCCAGGTGGTGTCGTACGCTTTCTCCAGATCGAAGAAGACAGCCAAGAGGTGCTGTTTATGGAGGAAAGCGTCATGAGCTGCTCTCTCAAGGCGAATAAAGGTGATCCACCGTGGATCGGTTACGGCGAAAGCCACATTGCATATTGGATAGTAGATTGCGGGATTCTAGATACCATATAAATCTTTTATTGATCATTTTCTCTAATATTTTGCATACACAACTAGTTAAGGCTATCGGTCTATAACTAGTTGGCTCTAATTTATCCTTGTCACTTTTATATATTGGGATAACGGTTGCTTGCCTCCACAGTGTTGGGAATTGACGAGATTCCCAAACACAATTATAGAGGTCTAAGAGGAACGCCCGTCTAGCAGGGGACAGTTGGGGCAACATTTCGTAATGGATATCATCCGGGCCAGAAGTTGTATTGCCCGCCTGGGACAGGGCATAGGTAAGTTCCTCTTTAGTAAAGGGGGATTTATAATCCTGCCCCCCAACTTTGGCCAAAATCAATAGTAAGGCGCTCGATGCTCCGCTTATGCACCACGAACTCGTTAGAGTAGCTCTTAGTGCTAGAAATAGCGGCGAACATCGAGCCCAATACATTGGCGACCTCCATAGGGGAGGAGACAAGTGAACCGTTAGACATGAGTGCGGGTATATTATAAATGGTATTTTTGCTACTACGTACTTTATGAATCTGATCCGAAACCTTGCTTGTGGGAGTGGAAATAGTAAGGGTAGAAATAAACTGTCTCCAAGACTCTCTTCTGCTTTCTCGAATAATACGGCGAGCTCTAGCACGTAGAATCCGGAATGACTCCAGATTCTCCGAAGTTGGACATCGATTAAAGATACGCAGGGCTCTTCGACGGTTAGAAATAGCAAGCTGGCACTCCTCGTTCCACCAGGGAACAGGACGGTGGCGCGGGTTTGGCGAGGATTTAGGGATGGATGCCCTCGCCGCCGCTATGGCCGTCGAAGTGAATTGCCCAGCCTTAACATCGACGTCGGGAGAATGGGGTTCGTCGAATACGGCGAGCTCGCGGAATTTATCCCAGTTAGCACGTTTAAGAACACATTGGGGTAACCGTGCTATACTGGTAGGATCTTGGATTTTTGAAACAGAATTGGAAAGTGATCGCTGCCACATAGGTCCGAGTGAACCTCCCAAAGGAAGTGAGAAGCAATCCCGGGGCTACATAGGGCTAGGTCGATGGCAGAGGATACACCATTAAAGGTGGACAAGTGTGT
Organism: Timema cristinae; assembly: GCA_039000515.1. NCBI lineage: Eukaryota > Metazoa > Arthropoda > Insecta > Phasmatodea > Timematidae > Timema > Timema cristinae. Next base: position 88,693 of record JBCFYV010000007.1, read on the forward strand.
CTGGGTCCCGGTGTTCATTAACACCAGGTTTCCCGAGACAAGAATATCCTCTACCATCCTCCCGCGGGCATCTGTAAAATTAGACCCCCACACCAGGTTATGCGCATTAAAGTCCCCCAAGATGATATAGGGGGCGGGAAGTTGTATAAAGAGGGCCTCTAGTGTCCTCTTGGAAACACGTTCACCTGGTTGGAGGTAGATGCAGCATACGGTTACCTCCATAGGAAGGGAGACTCTGACAGCGATCACTTGGAGATCAGAAACAATATTAATATTCTTATGATATATAGTACTTCGTGCGAATATAGCCACACCTCCGCTAGCCCGATCAAAGAAAGGCTTGTCGGTACGATACACATCGTACCCACGAAGCATCGGGTTGTCAGTTGGGCGGAAGTGGGTCTCCTGCAAACACAAGATGGAAGGATGCAGGGAAGAAATTATTAGTTTGATTTCCTCTGCACGAGCATAGAAACCCCTACAATTCCATTGTAGTAGCGACATAAGTTATTAGTATGAAATTTAGTTATCCTCGCAATCCATTTCACTATCCTTTAAGAATAAAAATTTGTTGAGGCCCTATTTAGGCCCTCTTGCCTTTCCCAGTCTCTCCTGTACCTCTCGCTTCAGGAGAGGCTTCGGCTTATTTTGGAGAGACTGGGTACTCGGATCCTTGTTCGAAGGCTTTAAGGCCTTCGACGCTTTTTTAATAAAAAAAATTCGGCGGTCTCTCGCTGGTCCTTCTTCAAGGCACCAGTGGGACTCGCCTTAGCGGCCTCACCTGTTCCACAACTCGTCCCCACCTCCGGAAGTCCAGAGGTGGGTGTGAGAGGCTCAACAACGGCCGCCCTTGTTTTAATGCCCCGAGGCGGGCCCGGGGGGGTGTCCCGAGGTGGGCTTGGTGGTGTTCCCCGAGGTGGGCTCGGGGGGGTTCCTCGAGGAGGTCTCCTCGGTGTTATAGGTGGTGGAGACGATCGTTGTGGCGGTTTGGCCTCCTTTAAAAATTTAGGCGCCACAGAAGTTGGCGCGGAATCAACATAAATGTCTCGAGAAGAGACCAATGGAACTGGTCGCGTTGGCTCCTTAGCAATATTAACTGCGCAATGGCAGTTGGGACAGTTTATATTTTGACTGACAATCCGGCTATATGAAGTTTGAAATACCGGAGCTTGACTTGATACGTATTCCTTGCGTGCCTGGGCATATGAGATCTTCTTTTCAGATTGTATCTCCAGGACTTTCTTCCTTACCTTCCATTTTGGACAGGCCTGAGACCAGGCGGAATGCGGACCCTTGCAGTTGACGCAGTATTTAGGAGACTCGCATGGTGTTTCGTGAGCCTCCTGTCCACAATCCGCACAGGTTGGCTTACCACGGCATCGCAGCTTCGTATGCCCAAATTCCTGGCACTGAAAAAAGCGCCGAGGGCTAGGGACATACGGCCGGACCCTGAGCACGTGGAAGCCTGCTCGGACCTCCTTCGGATGGGTAGGAGTCGCAAATGTGAGGATATACGTATCCGTCTTCTTTTCTTGTCCATTCTTTTTTTTACAATACGGTACACTTCGGTGACATTCTGGGGGGAAAGTTCCTCACAGATCTCCTCAATGCTTACGCAGTCGAGGTCATAACAAGTGACCACTCCCTTGCAAACATTGAGGAACCTGTGGGGCTCCACCTTCACCTGTATATTTACTGTATTACTCAACGGTATTTCGGAGATCGCCATAATATTTGAGGATTGAGTGTCGGTCATAGTCTGAATCATAATGGTGCCATCGCGCAGTTTCCTTATTAAAACGTCAGATTTTGCTGCTCCATTTATCACTCTTTCGAGGATAAATGGGCTGACACGTTTCATATCTTCACTTTCATCCACTCGAGACATCACCAGGAAGTGGGGCTGGGGCCTCACCACTTCCTGGCTTTTCATCAAAACAGGGCTGGACGGCCTTACCCGTTTCCGCCTCTTATCATTAATACGGCCATGTGAGGGGCCGGGCAGTAAGATGCCAGCATAATTTGGCAGTACGGTGCCAGCTGTGACAATAAACTCAGTCATTAGTGGGAGGACAAACTGCAAAAGTACTCGGATCGTAGACCCAGGGTGATCCCAGTTGGTTCTACCACATAGGGCCCTGTTAACTCTTCCGACGAGAGGTTCCATAAGACGCTAGACATGACAACCTTCATATGGAGCATCGCCGGAAGAGAGGTCACCGCAGCAAGTATATGCAGGAAAGTGCTAATTTTACGTCCGGGACCCTCATGAACGCAACCGGTCTTTTCTCAAGGTAGGGTACCCGGTTATTGTCATCCCTAAGGCCCTTCTACCAAGATATTACAACCAGCGCACTTTCATTCGGGAGCTCAAGGCAGTGGTATCCAATAATAAACAGAGAAGAGCCGGGTTAGTTGCCAAGGTCGTCAACGGAAAGGCCAAAGGCCTCTGTGCAGGATGAACGGTGGGGGAAAGGAAGAAAAAGGTAAGGGTAGATAAAGCGAAGGGGGAAGAGTGAAAAAAAGGGGGAAAGTGAAGGAAGAAGAAAATGATGTGAAAGGAAAGATATAGGATAGGTTTGTCCCACACGAGGTACGTCCTGCACAGAAACCTCCCCTTTTAGTCGCTTCTTACGACAAGCAGGGGTTACTGCGGGACTATTCTAAACCCCGTCCCGCAGGGGGATATATAATGTAATTGCACAAGATATACTGTGTTAATTTAATGATTCACAGTGTTAGTCCTGTAAAAATTATAATTATAAATAAGTTAATTTGTTTATATTAGGTGTCCTGTGGCTACCAGAAAACAACGACGAAAGGTTTTTGTTGTTGCTGACAGACAGTGCGGCCTACATGTTGAAAGCGGCTGTGAGCTTAAAAGTATTCTACACGAAGTTAATTCACGTGGCTTGTCTGGCACATGCTGTTCATAGGGTTGCATAAGATATTAGGTCACGTTTTCCAAATGTTAACGATATTATTTCCACAGTCAAGAAAAGTGTTTTTGAAGGCTCCATCACGAATCTTCTCATTTAAGGCCGCTCTGCCCAACACACCTTTGCCACCAAACCAGTGTTAACGCGTTGGGGTACATGGCTTCATGCTGCGTTGTACTATGCAGATTAACTGGGTGACATTCAAAAGGTATTATATAATACACTATCTTAAGTTGCGTTTCCAATTTAAAATTTCTGTGATCGATTACCACTAGTTTTATTGATTCCACCTGTCCATCCACATTATTGGATAGAAAAAAATGGTTATACTTGTAGAACACAATATAATGAAAGAATGGTGAGTTTTGCTATACCAACCGTTTTGCTTGTAGGTAGTCCAAACTTTTGACGAGGAACAATCTGTCGCCATTACAGAAGCAAATGCTGCCATCTCCTGCTCAAGTGTCAGTGCGGATCTGGCATATGTAAAAAGCAATTTTGGAAATCTTCCTGGAGCAATCACAGCCTTAGAGGCGTTGGATTTGCCTCTTGTGAAAGATGTAAAGATAATGTGGGGAATAAAAGAAAACCTGAATTAGGCTTCTAGATCAGTTTTTAAAACCATTGTCGACAAATTTAACAGAGTATTGCAGTGAAACCCTGGTTGTAAAGTGATGGCAAGTATTGCGGACATCTTAGAAGGACAAACTACATATATCCTAGAAATCAAGCTTAGCCCAGCTGAGAGAACTTGTCTGAAGTTTTGCCCAATGACTTCATGTGAAGTCAAGAGAAGTTTCTCACAGTATAAAAACATGATGTCAAACAACAGAACAAAATTTACACCTGAAAATCTTGAGAAGTATTTGATAATTAATTAACTCTAATAGTAATTAATATGTGTTTATAGAAAGTGTATACTGGATTTTAAGAGTTAATAATAAAAATTTCAAGTATTTTGGTGCCTTTTTTTTTGCATTACTATACCTATTTATGAGCCTATTTTTTATATTTAGTGACAATTTATTGCCTTTTTTTTCTTCAATGCCTATTTATGTTCCTATTTTTAGTGCCTATTTGCCTGCCTTTTTTTTAAAAAAAATTGTGCCTATAAATCCGCCCCCTACTGATCAGCAACAAAATTTTAAATGATCAAACTACTTTTGAAAATCAATCCCTTATAACACAATTAGAAAATTACCTCCAAACATCAAACTAAGAAGTAATACTCATTCCAACAAGACTAGCCTATACGAATCACAATCAAGGAGATTAATACCGGAGATTCATATGCCTAATTTTAATTCAATTCCACAATTTTTGATAAAATAACAATATGATGTCTATCTGTATTTACTCATCATGTAACTTACACTCTTTATTATACTAGCAACGATCTATCGATTTTTTATTTTATGTTATTTATTCTATTGGTACCTTACCACTTATTGATGATCAGCCCGCAAAAAGTTTCATACGTTATAATAAAGTAAAATTTTGTAAACCATCCGCCAATATGTATTTTAAACAAATCATCGTCATCATAAATATTGTATTTACTAAGCTTATTAATTAAAGTGTATATTTATTTAATATTTAGTATATATCTTCTGATTTCGCTTTAAAATTCACATTTTTTTGTTTAGTAATATTTTGCTAACAATTTTAATACCATCTAAATAATATTACACAATACATTGCTATTCCTCAGACCTGAAGCTGGTGTAACATAACACCGAGACAAGTTGTTATAGAAGATTAAAGATCAAATTAGGAGAAGGGAACCAAATAATAAGAAAGTAAATTTATTCTATTATAACAAATATGTTGAAATATATAATTCTCAAATCCAAATCGTTAATTCCCTTTCAATCTTAAAAATATGTGCAATTTTACTTAAGGTTTAAAATATTAAATTTGAATTTTTAAATCTATTTGGTAAATTCTTGGTGCATCTTACAAATTATATTTTGTTTGTCTTGTCTATAACAACATAAACAAAGAGAACAGTTTTCGTGTAAATTAATTATATTAATAGAATCTGGCCCTTTTTTATGATTCTTCCTCCTAGCTACACAAGTCTTTGTAATTCTTTTTACAATTTCTTAAAAAATTTTTTTTGAAACAATAAGAAAATTTTGTACCAAAAAATTTTTGGGTTTTTTTTTTTAAAATTTGGTTAATTTTAACACCTATTTGTTTTTTAATAGAACACTTTTTTAATTTCCCCCCTTTTTTTTTAAAAAAAAAAATTTTGTTGTGAAAAGATTTTTATCCTTTTTTAAAGCTGGAGGGCGACCTTTTTTTTAAAAATTACTAAAAATTTTAAAAAAAGGAAAAATTTTAATTTTTTCTAAAAATTTAGAAAACCCTTTTAAAAAAAAACACATAAAGTTAAAAAAAACCCCCCCCAAAAGGGATTTTTAAAAACCTGCATGGAATTCTTTTAGGTTGATTTTTAAATTTTTCCCCAAAAAATGGGACATCCCTAATGAACAATTTTTTTTTTACAAGAGAATTTTCCAATACTTTTTTACCCTAAATTTGGAAATTCTTAAAAAGAGTAAAAAAAATTTAAAAAAATTTTTTCAAAAAAAATTTCCAAAAATCCCCTTATTATTTTAAATAACCAACTCCTTTTGAAAAAAATTGAAAAACTTTGCTGGACGCTTTAAAATTTCCCAAAGTTTTAACTTGGGGCCGGAAAAGGGGGAAAAAAAAAATTTTAAAAATAACTTTTGAGAGGGGGAAAATTTGGGTTTAATTTTTTGATTTCTATGAAGGGCAAAACCCCCCTATATCCAAACCGTGCATCCAAATAACCCCTATGTTTTTTTTCCTTAAGGGGTTTTGAAAACTTTTAGCCTTCAAAGGGCAGCTTTGCCAAATACATATCCTTTATTAAGGTTTTAACTTTTTACTATATGTTCTTTTTAAGGCTTCATTCCCCCATTTTCCTCTTATCCTTCTTATTCAAAACCTTAACTATTCAAATCCTGTTTCCTTTTACAACCTGAACATTAAATTTTAAACCTTTCCCCCATTTTTAATTGTGATAGGGAAAATTCACAATTTTGTTTTATTTTCCCGGTTAGATTTGAAAAATTTTTTCCCCTTTTTGCCTTTTTAAATTTAAAAACCTTAAATTTAAAATAAAACCCATCCCCAAAAAAATTTAACTATTGAAATAAACAAACCCAAAGTTTTTTAAAAATTTGGGGACTTTCCCCAAATAAAGGGATCCCTTTGGGGGTTAATACCCCAAATAAAAATACCAAAAATTTTTTTTTAAAAAGGGGAAATTAAAAATTTTTAAACCACCCCCCTTTTTCTATTGGTTTTTAAAAATTTTAAATACTAGCCAAGGGGTTTTTCCCTTTAACGGGGTAAAAATTTTTTTTCCCTATAGCCTTTATTCAAAGGCGGACTTTTTGAAAATATTTCTAAATTTTTTTTTAAAATTTTTAAATTGAATTAACCAAACCCCCCTTTTTTAAAGGTTTTAACCCTTAAATAAAACCCCCAAAAAATCCTTTTACCCCAAAAAAACCCCAATACACTAGAATTTTTTTCCTCCCTTAACGCCCCCCTTTTTTATTCTAAGGGAGAATTCCAATATAACCTTCCTTTTATTCTAACGGTGAAAATTATAAAAATAAAACCCTATTTTTTTTTTTAAACCCAAAAAAAATTTTCCCAATTTTTTGGCCAAAAAAATGGTTTTTTTTTTTCCCCTTTTTAAAAAAACCCCCCTTTAACTCCAAAAAATTCCCTTTTTTTAAGGGGGGGAAAGGAATTTCAACCCATCCTTTTTTATTCAAAACCTTAAATTCCCAATTCAAAGCAATGCTTTTTTCTCAAGGGTTGGGACATTAAATATACCTACCCATTCAAAAACAAAATATTTTAATATATGCCTTTTATTCTAATTAGATTATTAATTTAAAAAAAATTCTTTTTTTAACCTTTTGTTTTAAATTTAAAAAAAAAATTTTTTTTTTTAAAATTGATTTGAATACCCTATCCATGTTTTTTTTAAAAGCCAAAATTTGAATATCATATATTTTTTTAAAAGGGTAAAAAACCTTTATATGAATTTTTTCCCTAAGGGTTTTAACTTTGAATTTTTTAAATTTTTTTTTGGTTTTAAAAAATTTTTCCCCCCTTTTTTTTAAAAGGGGGTAAAATTTTTCCTAATAACCCAAAATTTTCATTCAAAAATTAGATTTTAAATCCTTTTTTCCCTTCCCTTTTAAAATTTTGAAAAAATTCCCTTTTTTACTCCAAGTTTTACAACGTTTTTATTTCATGCCAGCCCTTATTAAAAAACCTTAATTTTGTATAATACTCCCCTAATTTTTCTTTAAACCCCCATTTAATAAATGGTTAATTTTTTTAAAAATTAAATTTTTTTTTTTATTATTAACAAAAAAAATTTTATAAAAAAAGTAAAATTAAGAGTCCTAATTAGGGATAAAAATAAATTTTTCATTTTATTATTTTAATTTTTTTTTTTTCAAAAAAGCCCAAATTCAAAAATCAGCGACAATAAAAATTTTAAAAAAAATTACCCTTTTGGAGATGTAACAAAAATTATATTCATTTTAAATATTTCCCTTAAAATTCCCCCAAAAAAAAGGGAAAAAATAATAAATTGTTTTTTTTGAAAAAACAAAAAGTTTTTTAAATTGTTTTTCCTAAAATAGTTAGCCAAAAAAACTTTTAAAAAATCAAAAAATCAATTAATTGAAGGATTAAAAATAGTAGAAATTGGGGGGTTTTTGTCGGGAAATAAAAAAAAATAAAATTTTTCAAGTTTTAACAAAAAATGAAAGAAACTTTAAATTTTGAATGTTTTATTTTCACTTTTTATAAATTTGGGTCCCAAAAAACAAAAAATTTCTTTGTTTGAATTTTGGGAAAAAAGAAAAAATTTAACTTTTAAAAAATTATATTATTGGGGTTTTTCAAAAAAAAAGGGGCCAACCCATTAAAAATAAGGGTTTTTCCCACCCAAATCGAAAAAAAGGGGGTCATTTTATTTTTTTGGGGGGGTTGGTTTTGGGGGAAATTTAAAATTTTAAAACAAAATCCACCCTTATGTGTTTTTAAAGAAAAAACCCCCTAGAACATTATTCAAAATTCTTGTATGTTAATAAAATTTGTTCATTTAATCTTTTTTAACCCCTTTTAAAAAGCCCAAAAAATTATCATTTTTAAAATTATTAAATAATAAAAAAAATTGTAGAAATTTTTTTGGGAAAAGGAGAAAACTTTAAGTAATTTTGGGTAAAAAAATGTGTTTCCCAAAATTTTAAATAAACCTTATTTTGGATAATTTTTCACTTGCAATTTTAAATTTTTTTTAAATTTTTTTTTAATTTCTTTTTTTTTAAAAGGAAATTTGAAAAAAACAATTATTTTATAAGTTTTTAAAGGGTTTTTTAAAATATTTAATTTTTCTAAACTTACCCCAACAAAAAGGGTACCTTAAAAGGGTTTTTTCCTTTCTTTAAAATCCCTTTGAGGGGAATCAAATTTTCCCAATAAAATTTAAAATTTTTTTTAATTAATTCCAAAAATTGGAATTTTTAAAATGAAACTCAAAAAAAATTTTCTTAGCTAAAAAGAAACGGGAACGTACAAATTTGGACTTTTAAAAATTTGGTAAAATAAATTTAAAACTTTGATAAAAATTTAATTTTTTTTTTTTCCCCAAGGAAGATTTTAAATTTTAAATTTTCCCCTTAAATTTTTTAAATTTTTTTTCGAACGGGAAAATCCTAAAAATCACAAAATCTAATATTTTTTTGAAATTTAAATTTTTTGTTAGGGGATTTTTTAGGTTTTTTTTTTGCAAAAGGGATTTTAAAATTTGTTTTTTGTTGATTAAAAAAATTTCTTTTTTGAAGGATTCCAAAATTTTTTAAACCTTTAATAGGATTTTTTTAAATTTTTTCCCCCCCTTTTTTTAAATTAATCCCAAATTAAAGTTGTTTGGGCCTTTTTTAAACATGATAAAAAAATTTAAAATTCAAAATCCACTCTTTTAAAAATCCAAACTTACTGATTAAAATTACTTGATTTGGGGGAAAAAAAGCACTAAAAAAAATAAATTAAAAGGATTTTTAAGAAATAAGGGTTCCCAAAAATTTATCTATTAAATTTAAAAAACACTCAAAGGAAAAAATTTTGTAAAATTTAACATTATTAAAAAACAACCCAGAAAAATACTGTTTATTAAACCTTCTAATTCATAAAAAATAAAAAATAAAAACCCCATGTTTAAATTTCCCTACAAAAAACAAATTTTTATCAGGAATTCTTAAAAATAATTTATTTGGGTATTATTATTATTTCTTTTTTTTTTTAACCTAGTACTCCCAAAATTAATATAATTTCTAATAAATTTTAAATTTTTTTTTTTTTAAAATTTTACTTCAAAAAAATTATTTTTTTAAAAAAATAAAAATATTAATTTGTTAAAACTTTTTCTTTTTAAATTTTTAGGGTTTTTTTAAATTTTTTGCTTTTTTTATTTTACAGTTAAAAATTTTTTTTTTAAAAAATTTAAAAATTTAAATAAACCTTTAAAAAAAAATTTTAAATTTAATTGAAGAAAAGTAGGTGATTTAACCTAGAATTGGGGAAATTTTAAATTTAAAACCAAATCTTTTTTTAAAATTTAAAAAATTTAAAATATAAAATTACCCTTTTAAAAAAAATCTTTTTTTTTTTTCCCCATTTATTTTTTGTCAAAAAATTTAAAAAAGAAAAAAATGAATGTACAAAACCGAAAATTTTTCCTCAACCCTTAAATTTTTTTTTGGTTTTTTTTAAACCTTTTATTACCCCCTCTTTTTTTTTTAAAAAATCTTTAATCCAAAAAAGATTTTTTGCCTTTTGACCTTCATTAAAGGGTTTCCCCGGAAAAGAAGGGGGGGCTATTAAACCCTTTTAAATTAAACCTAAAATAAAAACGTATTTTTTAAAACTTTTAAAAACAAAAAGGTCAGTAATATTTTTTTTTAATTCGTGATTCTCCGAAATGTTTTAAAAAAAGGGGGGGGATTTTAATTTGTTTGGCTTTCCTAAAAATTCGGGCCCCGGACCATTTGGGATTAAACCGGGTATCGGTTTTTGAGTTTTTTTTTTTGGGGGTATTATTCAAGCTAAATTAAGAGGGTTTAAAAATTTTTTGAAAATTTGATTTATTTTTCCCCCTTAAATTTTACAAAAAATTTAAGTAAAATTTAAAAACGAGGGGGGCACCCCTTTCCAAGAAAAATTCTCATAAAAATTAAAGAAAAAAAATTTAATTTATTTTAAAATGAAATTTTTAAAAAAAAAAAATTTTTAAAATAAAAATTTTTTTAACCATATTTAAAATATGGAAAATTAATTTTTAAAATGGGTTAAAAAAATTTGTTAGTAATTTTGACTTTTTAATTTTTGAAAAAAACAAAATTTTTTCTTTTTTTAAAAAGTTTGTAAATTTTCCTTTTTTAGAAAAAAAAAAATTGGGGCTTCCCTTTAAATTTTTCCCTAATTAAAAAAAAAAAAAAACTTTTAATTTTCCCTTGTTTTATTTTCTTTTTTTTAAAAAATTTTTAAAAAATTTTTTTTATTTTTTTTTTTTAAATTTTTTTTTAAGCTATTTTCCTTTGAAAAGGAAATTGATCCAAATATTTAATTGGGTTTTTAAGTTTCTCAATTTTAAAAGATTCGCTTTTTTAAAACTTGAAAGAAAAAAAACCCAATTTGAAAAAAATTTTTTTCATCAAAAAAAAAAAGGGTCCCTTTTTTAAAAGGGCTAAAAAAACCCATTTTAAATTTTTTTCCAAACAAATTTTGGGGATGCATTTTTTAAAAAAACCCTTTCCCTTAAAAAAGGGGGGTTGAAAAGAAAACTCAAAGAAAAAAAACCCCAAAGTCCCCCCAAAAAATTAGCCTTAACCCCCCCCCCTTCCACTTAACCCCGAAAAGCCCCAAAACCCTTTGGGGCTCAGGGGAAAAATACCAAGCCCCAAAAATTCCCCCGAACCTCTTTACCCCCAGCCTGAGAAAACTTGCCTTTTTTGGAACTGGAACATTTTTTTTCCCGGAGGGTCATCCGGGGGGCCCGACCTTTTTTTTTTTCCCCTCCTAAAAAATTTTGGGGAATTCAAAAATTTTTTCCCCCCCGGGAACGTCCTTTGTGGGGCTAAAAAACAAATTTTTTTCCCTGACTGAGAAATTTGTTTTGGAAATTTAAAACTTTTTTTTTCCCCGCACTAAAAATTTCCGGGAACGGCACTTTTTTTTTCCCTCCAAAAAAATTTTCCCTTAACTAAAACTTTATTTTTTCCCGCACTGGAAATCGGGGCCTTTTTAGTGAAAAACTTTTTTTTTTTTAAAACGAAAAAAATTTGGGGGAAGGGGAAATTATTTTTTCCCTTCACTAAAAACCCCGGGGGGGCTAAAAATAGTTTTTAAAAAAAATTTCCCTTTAAAACTAACCTTTTTTTTCAAACAAGGGAAAAAAATTTTGGGCGGCCTTTTTTTTTCAATTAAAAACCCTTCCCTTAGGCAAAAAATTTTCTTTTTTAATGGGGGGGAAAAAAAATTTTCCTTAAGGAAAACTTATTTTTTCCCCCAACCGGAAAACTTCCTTTTTAGTAAACCATATTTTTTCCGGGGGCCCCGGGGGGAAGGAGAAATTTAGCCCTTACACTGGACTTTTTGGGTGTCGGCCCTATTTTTTTTCCCAAAATGAGAAAATTTCCGTAAAAAAAAAATTTTTTTTTTTTCCCACAATAACCATTTTCTGTTGTGAAAAAAATTTTTTTAATAGGAAAATCTTTTTTGGGGAAAATAAATTATTTTTTTCCCAAACAATAGAAATTTGTTTGGGGTGAACCTTTTTTGTTTTCAATAGCAGAAACTCGCTGTCCGGACTAAAACCCGAAAGAAAAATTTCCCAAAATGAACACTTTTTATTTAAGGGGTGGGGGAAACTTCCCTTTTAAATAAATTTTTTTTTTTTCCCCCTAGAATAACAACCCTTTTTAAAATGGTTTTTAGTGTTTTTTACCTAGTCCTTCGGAAAAAAATTTTTAAATTTTTTTTTCCCCTTCATGCTTTGGAAAAAAATTTTGCGTAAAAAAGGGGGTTGAAGGAATTGGGAAAAAAATTCGGAAACCAAAATGAAAAAGCTTTTGGGCAAAAAAAAGTCTCATTTAAAAATGGAAAAACAAATTTTTTAAATTTAAGGTTTTTTTGGTAATTTGGGCCCTAAATCCCTTCCCTTTTTTTGATTTAATTTTTTTTAAAATTTCCACAAAAAAAAGCCTTTTAAAAATTTTTCCTTCTAAATGTAACCCCCAAAAAAAAATTTTAAAAGTTTTTTAAGGTTTTAAGCCACCCTGACTAATGATTTTTAAAAATTTAAATGTTGGGTAAAAAATTAAACGCCCCCCCCAAATTGGGAAAAGGGTTTTTGCACGGGGCCAATTTTAATCGCCAAACAAAAACCTTTTTTAGCACCTAAACCCCCCCAACTTTAATTCATCAAAAGGGGAAAACTTTTTTCAATTATTTTTGGGACCAAAAAATCCCGGGCCGGGACAATGGGGGGAAATCGACTTTGGGGAGGTCCAAAAGGAAATTTATAAAAAAAAACAAAAAAAGGGTAAAAATGATTTTTGACGGCCATTTAATTTAGGAAAAAAAACTGTAATAAAATTAAGATTTAAAACTATTTTTTTTAAATACAAATTAAACTTTTGATCCTAAACTGTAAACTCCAAAGGAGTTTTTTTTTATTTTTATTAATGGTACAGACATGGTTAAATTTCATTTAATTTTTTTTTTTTTTAAAAAAATTTTTAAAAAAAAATTAAAATCCTTATTTCGTTTTTTTTAAAATTTGAACCAAAAAAAAAGGATTTTAAAAAAAAAAAAACCCTCTTTTTTTAAATTAGCCCCCCCCCCCCCCAAAATAACCCCGCCCAAAAATTTTTCTCAAAAGGGGAAATTTTTTTAAAATTTTTTATTTTGTAAAATGTAAATTTTAACAAGATTTTTTAATTTTAAAAACAACTTTTTTTTTTAAAAATTCAAATTTTCTTTTTTTTTAAAAATTTTTTACTTGAGTTTCCTTTTAAAAAATTTTCGATTTTAAAAGGGAAAAATTTTGGAATTTTTATTTAGTTTCACATTGGGTTTTTAAAACCCTATTCTTGCTTTTTTTTGGGGGGGGAAAAATTTTTTAACCCCAGGGGGAAGGTATTTTTTTCCATTTTTTTGGATTCCCAAAATTTCCTTGGCTTAAAGGGTATTCGGTTTTTAAAAATTTTTTAAAAATTTTTTGTCGAAAAATATTTTAAAAAAATTTAATAAAATTTTTACTTTTTTTTTTTATAATTATTTAAATTTTTTTAAAAATTTTTTTAAAAACTTTTTTTTTAAAAACTTTTTATTAAATTTAGAAATTTTCTTTAAAAAGGATGTTTTTAAATATTATATTTTTTTTTTTTATGGATTTTTTTTAAAATTATTTTTTAAAAAACAAATTTTTTTAAAAGGGATTTAAAAAATTTTTTTTAATTTTAAAATAAAAAAATAAAACCTTTTGATTAAAAATTTTAAAAAAACCCCCCCAGAAAAAATTTCTTATTTTAAATTTTTTAAAAAAATTTTTGGGGGGGGGAAAACCCCCTATAAAAAATTTTAAAATTTGGGAAAAAAATTAAAAAAATTTTGGGAAATTCCCCCGTATTGTTTTCCCAAAGTTTGAGCAAAATTTTGGGGCCTAACTTAAAACAAAAAAACTTTTTAAAAACTAAAAAAGGGCCGAATTCTTAGAATAATTAGTGAAAACCTCGGGATTTAACCCCCCTTTTTAACTTCTGGTTAATCGGGACCCCAGTCATTAGTTAAAACAATAAAATTTTTTAATAAAAATATTTTCAAAAAAAATTTTTACTAAGTTATTTTAAAATAGGTTTTTCAATAATTTTTTTAAATTTGATTACTTAAAAAAATTTTAAATTTTTAAAAAACCTAACAGGGAATTGATTGAAAGGTTTTGGGGAAAAGTTTTTACTGACATTTGGTTATCCATTTAAAGCCTTCTTCCTCAAGTAAAAAGTTTTAATATTTTGGGGGAAATCGGGCTCAAAAACCCCCAAATAAAAATCTTTTAAAATTATTGCATAGGAATTTTAAATTAATAAGTTTAAATAAAAGATTTTTTTTTTAAACTAATTTAATGAATATCCCGTACCTCAAAAAGACTGTTTTAAAATTTCGGGGAAAAATGCCGAAAAAAAAAACCCATTCAAATTTTATAAAATAATTAAGGAAACCTCCCCCCCGTTTCTTTTTTTCACTTTTAAAAATTGCTTAATTTTCAATCCCCTACATACAATTAAAAATTTTTTCGGAAAAAAATTTTAAAAATTCAAAATTAATTATTTAAAAAGTGGGTACTTATAAAAATTCACTTTTTTTTTTAACCCCGCAAAAAGCGATTTTTTTGGGGCAGATTAACTGCTTTAAGACCGGGATGATCAGGGTGGGAAAAATAAAAAATTTTTAATAAATTAAAAAAAATTTATATTTTTAAAATTAAAAAGCGAGTCCAAAATACCCCATAATGTTATGGTTTTTTTAGTTTTTCCGGGAAAAAAAAGTTTAGGGTTTTTGAAAAAAATTTTAAAAGGGGGTTTTTTTTTGGGTTTTTTTTTTTTAAAAAATAAAAAGGGCAAAAAAATTTTATGAAAACCCCAAAGAACGAATCTCGCGTAAATTTTTTTCCCCCTTTTATATTTTAAAAAATTGCAAAAAAATTTTTTTTGTTTCGGCGGCCAAATTTTTTGGGGCTTTTTAATTTAATTTAAAAAAAACCTATTAAATTTAAATTTTAATCGGAATGAGGGGGTTCCAGAAAGTTTAATTTTAGGGTTTCCGACGGGGGGCCCTTTAGTTAAAAGGTGTTTTAATTTTTTTTAATTGTCCCTTTTAAAAAAATCCCATCTTTAAACATTTTTAAATTTTTATAAACCCCACCCGTCTTTTAAACCCCAAAACCCTTTTTTTTGGGTGGGGTATTGTTTTAAAAATGGGGGATCTTAAGGGGAAACGGGGGGTAACCCGGTTCTCCCTTAAAAATTGGAGCTTTCTTTTTTAACTTTTAGTGATTACTCTAAAAAAATTTAAAAGAAATACCTATTTAAAAAACATATTTAACCATTAAATTTTTTCAAAAAAAAAAATTTTTTTTTAAAACTTCAAAAAACTAAAAAAACCCCGGGGCATGCCGGGGGTTACAAATAGTGGCCAAAAAATTTAAAGTTTTTTTTACTTTTTTTAAATTTTTAAAAAAAAAAAAATTTTATTAATGACTAAATTGAATTTTTTTAAATTTTTTAATTTGAAAAATTTATTTCGAAATTGAACAAGTCAAAAAAACTTTGTTTTTTCCAAGGGGTTTATGCATTCCAACAAATTTCTTTCAAAAATTATAAGTTTTATTTGAAAAAAATTTAAAATCCGGGTTTGTTTCAAAAAAATTTTCTTTAAAGGGTGTTTTAAAGGTAGTTTTCAAAATTTTTAAATTTAACTTTTAAAAGGGAAAAGGTTTTCCCCACTTACTTTTTTTTTATTTAATTTTTGGTTTTTTGCTTTTGGATTTGAAAAATTTTTTTAAATTTCAAAAAAGGGGGGGAAAAACAATGAAAACACTCCCATCGCCAATTCCCATTACAGTCAAAAAAATTTGTTTTAAAATTTTGGGGGGGCATTAAAAAAATTTCCCCAAAAAACCCCATTTGCACCCAAACTTTCAAAATTTTTCTTTTAAAAACAATTAATACAATAGAAAATTAACATTTAAAAAAAACAAAACCCTTTCCCCAAAAAATTCAGTCTATTGGAACCCAAACCCAAGGAAAATCCCAAGTTATTTCCTTTATTTTTCAATTCCCATTTTAAAAAATTAAAATATTTTAAATAAAATTTAAAAAAAAAAAAATTTGCAAAATTTTAAAAGAAAAATTTTTTTAAAAATTTTATTTTTTTTATTTTTTTTAAATTTATTTTTTACCCTTTTTTTTTAACCCCCAAAAAATTTTTTTAAATGTTCAAAAAAATAAAAATTTAAAATCTTCCACCAATAATTTAAAAAAAAACCCTTTTAAAAATTTTTTAAAAATTGTTTTTTATTTTTTTTTTGGAAATTTTTAAGCTTTTTTTTACATTTATTTTTAAATTTTTTTCGGGGCCAATTTTTACATTCAAAAATTTTTTAAAAATTTTTTTTCCCTTTAAATTAAAATTTTAAACATAACACTAAAACGTTAAAAAAAAAATGATCAAATGGTGAAGGGAGAAAAAAAAAAATAATTTAAACATTTAAAAAATTAAAATTATAAAATTTTAACCAATTTAAATATTTTAAAATTTAAAAAAATTACAAAAGATTATTTTAATTAAACTTATTTGGGGAGGGGGGTTTAAATTTCCGAGAAAACCCCGTTTTGTTGGGGGTTTAAAAGGGGGCTTCTGTGCGGGATGACCCGACGGCCCTATCCTTATTTTTTTATTTCTTTTTTTTTTGTCCTTTTTTTTTTTTTTTATTCTTTTTTTCTTTTCCTTTTCTTTTTTTTTTCTTTCCAAATTAAAACCTTTGCCCCTTTACGATTCAAAGGGTCTTTCCGGGGTTAAAGGGTCCCCTTTACCCCTTGGTGAAATCCGTTGTTTTTTTTTGGGAATTAAGCACCGGCCCCACTTAAAAAAACTTCTTGGGGTTATAAATAATTTTAAAATAAATTTTTCCCCCTATTTAAATTCCTTGAATTTAGCTAGGCCCAAAACCTTGGGGAAGTTTTTAAAAGGGGCCCTATTTTAAAAAAATGGGGTCAATGGGAAATGGTCTTTGAAGTTTTAAATTAAGATTTTTTAAAACAAAAACACTTATTTGGGGGTTGAAAAAATTTTTGGCATTTCGGGGTACACTAAAAAATTTGGGGGGAAAAAAAAGGGTAAGGGTCCCCCCTTTTTTAAAAAACCGGGTGGTACCCCCCCCTTCTGGAAAAATTTAAATAAAGGGTTTCTTAAAGATTCCCCTTTTCCCGGGTTAATGACAGCTCTACTTTTTAAAAGGAAAGGGTGGCACCTTAGATTTAATACCCGAATTAAATTTAAAATTGGCATTGAAATTCTTATAATGGGAATATACAAGAATAGAATTTTCCCTTTTTTGAAGGGATGGAAAATGTTATTGTTTGGTTTAGGAATTGAACCCCCCCCAGTATGCCCCGGGGTTTTTTAAAATTTTTACCAAAAAAAAAAAAAAAAAAGGTTTTAAAAAAAAATTTTATTAAAATTAAGGATTTTTCGACGGTTTGTGTAAGTACCTCTCCAACCTGGGTTTTTTGGCAAATTTCAAAACTAAAACCGTGGAAAAAACCTGGCACCCCACGGGGGCCCACGTCCCCTGTAGTCCCCCAATTCTGAAACCAACCCTTTCCCCTTTTTTCCCCATTGGGAAAGGGGGGAAAAAAAGTTTCCAATTTTAAAAGGTCCCTTATCCCCCTAAGGAATATGTATAGCACCGTATTTCCATCTATGAAATTTAAAAAAAAAAAATTCCCCTAAAAGTAAAAATTTGCTTGCCTACACACAAATTTTTTTAATTTTACCAGAAAAAAAAAACCCGAATTTGGTGGGAAAAAAACAAGGGGTACCCCCCCAATGTAAACCCTTTACTGAGGAGGTTTTGGGGAAGTACCCTAGGGAAAACCCCCCCCCTTGGGGAACCCCCCCCCTTTGGGCCCCCCCTCCAACCCTTGAAACCCCCTTTTGGCCTTCCCCCTTAATTGAACCTTGAAATGAAAAACCGCCCCCGGGATTTGCTATTTTTGGGGATTAAAATCACCTATTGAGGTTTTTTTTGTTTAAAAAAAAAAACCCCCCCCATAAGCCTTTCCCATTTTTAACTGTAAGTAAACCCGAGTCCCCGACCCCAAACCCCAAAATTTTCCTACTGTTTACAATTTTTTGATAACCGGGCCCCAAATCCCCCCCAAAAAATGGGAAACCCCCCCCTTTTCCCTTTAACAGGGGCCCTTTTTTTCCCCAAAAAACCTATTTATTTTAAACGTCCAAAATCAAAATTGGATTTTACACTTAATGGGTTTTGGGCGGGGGTTTTAAAATTTATTTTTACCTTATTTTCCACCCCCAAAAAAATTTTTGGGTTTTCCTTTCTAATTATATTAAAAATTTCCTAAAATACCCCGAACTTTGGGTTCATTGCTTCCCCTGGGGAAGGTAAAATGTTTGGGCCTTTTGGGGAATTTACATAGTTCAAAGATTCCTCCAAAAAAAACAAGCCCAATTTTTAAAATTTGGTCCAACGGGGGGGGGGAATAAATTTTGAAATAAGACCTTCCCCCCCGGGGGCCAACGCTTCCCCCGTGTTACAAAAAATTTCGTACCCCCCCGGCCCCGTTATCTTCTGGCCCCCTTTTAAAAGGGGGGAATCACGCCCCATTTTTTGGAGGGAACAATCTTAATTTTAAAAAAATTTTCCCAAAGAAGATTAAAAACCCTAGATGATCCCAATTTTTGGGTTAAAAAAATTTAAAAAAAATTTTTTTTAAAAAATTTTTTTAAGGTTTTTTAAAAACCCCGACTGACTAATTTTAAGGGGTTTTCCGGAAAAATTAATATAATTTCCCCCCAACCTGAAAAAATTTTTCCCAAAAAAGCACCCCTTTTTTTTTCGACTAAAAAGGGTAAAACCCCCGGGGGAAACGGATTTTTAAAAAATTTTTAATTTTTTTTCAAAAAAAAACCTTCTCTTTTTTCTTTTATTTAAAAGAACTTGGGAATTTTAAATAAACCTTAAAATTTTATAAAAAAAAGGGGGTTTTTGGGTTTTTTTGATCTATTTTGATCCATAAATATTTGTAAAATTACCTGTTCCATCCTTTTTGATGATCGAAATTTTATTTGAGTTTCACCCGGGGGGGAACAGAAAAAGGGTTTCCCAAAGGTTGTTAAAATTTTTTTTCCCTCACCAAAACGAGGGACTCCATTCCTTTAATTTTTTTTAAAAAACCCACCCCCAAATTTTAAAAACCCCGGCCAAAACCCTAAAACCCCCAATTCCCCCGGGACATTTTTTTTAAAAATTCGGGACCCCCACTGATTTAAAAGGGGCTTTTAAAGACAAAATGTAAAGGGTTGCGGTCTTTTAAAAGGGAAACTTATTTTTTTTTTGGGGCTTTAAAAAAATTAACTAATTTTATTTTTTTTTTCACTAAATTTCCTTTAAAATTTTAATATTAATTAAAAACCACCTTTGTTTTTGCCCGGGGCCTTTTTTCAGTGGGGGAAGGGTCGCCCTTTTTTCCCGGGGCCCCCCCAAAATTTAGTGTCAAATTTTCTTTATCCGGAGCTCCCCCCTTTTTTCACCCCCCCAAAACCGGTTTAAAACCAATGGGAAAACCTTGATTTTTAGGATTTACCGTTGGGATTGTTTTGCCCCAAAGGTTATCCCATTTTACCCGGGCGGTTTCTCCCGGAAATACGCCCTCCAAATGCCCTTTTGATCTTTCCAAAAAAAAACCCAAAGGACCACCCCAAATTTGTATATGAGAGGACCTTAAAAAGCTCCTCTCCACTCCTTTTCCCGGATTTGAGCAATCTACCTGATGGCTCTAAATCGGAACCCCGGGGATTGGGGTTTTGTTTGGGGGATCCCAAAATTTTAAATTTTGGGTTTTCCCAAAAAAAACCAAGTTTTTAGGGGTATTTAGCATTTTTTTTAAACTTTTGTTTTTTATACCCAATAGTCACCGTTCTGTTCTCATCCACGGATTCCAAGTTCTCTGTTTGGGATTGCCCACTTTACCCCCGGGAAACCCCTCGTGCCCGAGATACATGAGCAAATTTTAAAAATTGATTCATTTAAACACCCGGCTCGCCTTTTCTGGATTTTTGTCACGCTGGTTTCCGGAAAGAACTGGCGGCCGGCCACACGCCGGGTCCGGGGGGGGGTCTGGGGTCCCTTTTTTGATCTAAAGGGTTTTTGTTCGGGGTGGAGTTACGACTGGCACGACTGGGTCTCGACCCCTGCTCAAACAAGGCGGTCCATAGGAGGGGGTCGCGATGGCCCTCTTTTTACGAAATCTAGGAGAGAGGGTTATCGTAGGAGACCGCTCGGGGAACATTTTTAAAACCCCCGGATTTTTACTAGAGGGGATCCACCTCCATGTGTGAATTTGCGATTTCCCTTAGTGTGCACCACATTTTGGGGGAGTTCGAAAATATCCCCTATTCGCCCCGGCCCTTGATTTTAAAGGTGACCTTCGTTTTTTTACGCGACACGGGAAGGAGTTTTTGTTTACTCCATTTTTTACGCCAAGCGAATTTTTTAATGCCTTTTTTTCACTTTTTTAAAAATGGCTCATCTCATATTTAAAACCCCTTTTAAAAATTTATATACTTTAAATTTTTTTTTTTTGTCGTTTAAAAATTTTTTTTAAAAATTTTTAAAAAAATTTTTTAAAAGTTAGTTTTGTTTTTTTCTAAATATTTTTAAAGTTTGTTTGTTTTTTTTTGAGTGTAACCTTTTTGGGTTTTTTTTTCATGTTTCAAATTAAAGTACTTTGGCCTTTTGACATCTATAGTGTCTCAGTGGTGAAGATTATATTCTCCCCCTATGGGATTTTATTAGTTTTAAATAATTTCAAGCCCCAATGAAACTCATGTGCGAAGGGCCCAAACCAAATAATAATAATAAAAAAAATAAAACCCCCTTTTTAAATTTAAAAACTTTGGATTACCCCCAATAAATAATTTTAAAGTTTTGTGTCTAAAAGATGTCTTAAAAAGCGCCCTTAAAATAAAGGGGCATGACTAAAAAGTTTAATGCACCCCCGATAAATTTCCCCAATAAAAAAAAAACAATGGGAAATTCCCCCGGTCACCTAAAATTTCAACACTTTTATTTTTCAATTTTTTGTTAGTTTTCTTTAAAGCTGACTCCCTTAGGGTTACGGCGACCAAGTTTTAAAAAGATGCTTTAAAGGGCTAAAATAACAATTTAACACCTTCAGGGTAATTTAACGCTTTTTCTAAAACTTTGTTTTGTTTTGGGGTATATTCAGATCCCCAAAGTCATTTATTTTAAACAAAATTCTTTAATATTAAAACAATAGTAAAAAAAACATTAATTTAAAATTAACCCAAAATACCTAATGTATAATTACAAAATACAGGGGAAGCGTGGAAAAATTTTGGGTTAAAAGTTCAATTTTCAAAAACATAAAAAAATTTTTTTTACCCAATTCAAAAAACATTTATTGACCAAAAAGAGTGGAAAAAAATAACATAGAAACCAAATGGCTGGAAAATACAATGAAAAATGAAACCTTCTGATTTAAATTTCACGAAGGCCCAACATTAAAAAAAAATTTTTATTTATTATCCGGCCCTATTATTTTGTTTATTACAAAAAAACTGTGTAACACAATTTTACGTTCAAAATTTGGAATTATTTAAAAAAATTTTACAACGGGGAATTTTTTTTTCATTCTAATTTTTATTTGAAATAATTTTAACTGGGGTACCCGGGGCAGGGCCCCAAACCTGACATCATTAACAGCGAATCGTTCCTTCTTAAAAGAAGTGCTTTAAGTCCCAATGTAATATATTATTAAGTTCAAATAAAATTAAATACGTTTGTACATTAGGACGATATTATTGTCAATGCTCTCACACATTTTTTTTAGGGAAAGTCGGTAACATTACAAAGTTGTTGCTATAACCAAATTGATATGTAATTAGACTTAGATTCTAACCTAGCATATAAGTTTCCTTACCATTATTAACGCCCCCACCAATCTTAAGCATGAAATATTAGGAAATCTATTCGTATGTTTGATAAAAAAAATAGTACCTTTGTAAGTGTACTGTACTGCACCCATGGATACGGAGGCAATGGGTCCTAAGTGTGGAATATTGGGTGAAAGCCTTCTCACAAATATTACACCTGTAAGGCCGTTCTCCTGCAATCAAAAGCTAATGTTAAAAGACTTGACACCAATACTAGACTGAACTCATGTTGATATTTTACATATATTTTCTAAACACATCATCACATTAACACAAACTTTATCTAGGACACGAAGACTTATCAGTCAGGCCTAGCGATATAAATAATACCCATAGTCCTACAAGGACAGTGTTAGCTAAGTGCCAATGTGCTTGACCACGATGACTAAAATGGTTAGTCTCTTGTCAGTTGTACTTATAATAGTGTTGCTAACAGAGGAGTGCTGGTACATTAATAATTGAGTTACTATATTATTTCTTAGTTTATAAGAAACAAGTGCCAAGCAAAATAATCTTAAAATATTAGTTTAAATAATAAAAACCAATATTAAGTTAAAACCACACACCCACCTGTGTGTACCGAGAAAGTTTATTTTATTTTTATTTTATTATTACTACCCTTTGGGGTTTTATACCAATTGTTTTTTAAAGTCAGATTTTTATCGAACCCTTTCTCCAGAAGGTACACAGGTACCCCCTAACCTCTATTGAGTCCAAAATGTGGGTTTTAGTAACCGTTTGGGGCTAAAACTTTTTGAACAATGCTGCCCCTCAACCGGGATGGTTCAGCGGGCATCGGGACCTTGTATTCATTTGAAGGGTTTTCTAGACTTTGTGACCATTGAGTGCCATCTTTTCGGGTTCGATCGTTTTATGTGGTTCTATCTCTAACTGAAAGGGTGTATCGGTTCGATCCTGTTTGGATTGGTGTGTGTGGTTCATCACTGTTTAGATCATAATACTGGTTTGATCCCTGACTGAATTGTGGTTTCTGGTTTTACCTTTGTATTGGGGTATCGGGTCCCCCCTGTTTTATCATCTATCCGGTTTGATCCTTCGGATTGTGGTATGGGTTGGGTCTCTTTTGCACGTAGTCTCTGTTTCTATCTTTGACACTTCGTGGTTTTTTTTAAATCTCTGAATGGATTTTTTTCTAAAATCACTATTAATTGCACTATTCCCTGTCTCATTGCCTCTATTTTAATCCCATTTCCCCAATATTTCTGAAAAATTCGCCTAAATTACACCCTGTTCCTTCATATTTTTTATATCCAGTTCTCTTATTTTTTTAATAAAAATTGGGAAAGGATCTACCTGTTTATCGTCGTACTATTTTTTCTTTTAAGGTCACTGTTCCCCCCATACTTTTATTCACAACATATATAAAAACAATAAAATTAAAACCCTTTAAACTGAAAATTAGGGAAAACCATTCATATGTTTGAAAAATATTAATTTACTTTTTCTTCACTCCCTCTATCCTGAGTGGTGTCGCTGATATTGAAACGTCGGGTTTAAAGCTTTTTCACAAATTGAACATTTGAAAGGGCCCTTTTCCTGCAATTAAAAGCTAATGTTAAAATACTTTTCACCAATACTAGACAAACTCTGTTGATATTTTACATATATTTTCTAAAAACATCATCACATTAACACAAACTTATCTAGGACACGAAGACTTATCAGTCAGGGCCTTGCGATATAAAAAAAAACCCCCTTTTCCACAATACAGTGTTTGCTAAATGCCAGTGTCTTGACCACGATGACAAAAAAGGTTTTCTCTTGTCGTTGTACTTATAATAGTGTTTCTAAAAAGAGGATGCTGGGACATTAAAAATTTATTTTTTCTAATATATTTCTTAGTTTATAAGAAACAAGTGCCAAGCAAAAAAATCTTTAAAAA
Source organism: Timema cristinae (assembly GCA_039000515.1). Taxonomy (NCBI): domain Eukaryota; kingdom Metazoa; phylum Arthropoda; class Insecta; order Phasmatodea; family Timematidae; genus Timema; species Timema cristinae. The sequence continues at coordinate 112,423 of JBCFYV010000007.1, forward strand.
ATTAGTTTTAAATTTATATCAACCAATATTTCTGTGAAAACCTCTACACCCACCTGGTTGTCAGGGTGGGGTTTATTAAGATTTGATTTATAAGAGATCTTCTTCCCCCAGAAGGAGCACTTGTGCTGTTAGCAAACCTTGTGATAACGCAATGTCGGTTTTGTAACCGTTTGAGTCTAAAACTTTTGGGAAAAATTCTGCAACTCTCCTGAAGGTTTTTAGCAGGGAGGGGCCTTGTATTACATTTTAAGGGGTTTTTTAGACTTTTTGATCCATTGATGTGCCGTTCTAGTCTCTGTTCGATCGTTTTTATGTGGTTTTATCTCTAACTGAAATTTTGTACTGGGTTTGATCCCTGTTTGGATTGGGGGGTGGGGTTCGACACTGTTTGGATCATACTATCCGTTTGACTCTGCGGATTATGGTATCGGTTCGGTACAAGTATGTTAACTAAACTAATAAGTTAGGATGATAAAGGTTTAATTTTAGAGGGAAATCTCCCCCATTCACATGTACATAAAGGATGGAAAACTATTTTGGAAAAACCACAAAAGTATACTCATCCAAGTTTTTTAACCCCAATAGCTTGTCATTGGCAGTCCAAATTTCGCTAGAGTAATTGCTTTAGAATTTCTGACACGTGATTATAGTAAGGCTCACTAAAACCCGGACCCCTTCCCCCCACTTTTAGGGATTTCAAAACCCCCTCGGCTATTCAAGGGAATTGAAAGTGAATAGTATTAAATAAAAATTTAAATTTTCGGCTATATAACTTATTGCATTGGTCAAGTAGAAATAGATTTCCCACAAACAGTGTGTATTTTAATTTCATTTTTTTTTCTATTTTGTATGCTTACATTCTTAAAACTTGTTTTTATTTTGAGAGTTTCAGAAAATCCCTTGTTTATAAAAAATGCCAAACAAATTTGATCACAACAAGGGATGGGGAAAAAAGTTTAGTTTTTTTTGTTTAAAACTTTTTCCCTTTTGAGGGTTAATTCAAACCCTGACAATCTCGAGAGAACCAAATGTAATCCTACCTAACATCATCTTTCACATCATCACAGCCAGGGTATTAAAAGAAAATTTGATAAAATAGGCTAGTCTAAAGTTAAATGAATAAAAAAAAGGGGTAGAACAAAAACCTTGTTTTCTAAATAAAGTTTTAATTTTTTTAATTTAACTCTCTCTTGCAAGGGTTTTAAGCATTGCATTTTATACGCATTTGGGTTATACACATGTACTAAATCCCATAATGTTTTTGGAAAGGAAGGTTGTTTTTACTAAAAGTGCACCTCATTTTTGGGATCCCCGGGAAATGAACGATGGTGAGCCTGAGCCATGCGTCCACTGACACGGCCCATCAGAGTACATGAAGAGGAAATCAGAACTTTTAAATAACATTTCACGTATCAACATAATTTCTGCATTATTATTATTTTCAAAATTTATTGGTAGTGTAAATTTAATTTTCAATGCCAAATTAGTAAATAGCCAAATTATTGTGTGATAAAATTTTCTTTAAACATTTAAGCAAGCATCCCATTGTTCACACAACATCTTATATAGACAGGAAAAAGGGGGCTATCATTATAGCATATACAACCTTTTTAAATTTTTAAGAGGTTTGCCCCATACTTTTTTAAAAACCAAGCCCCTGAACATAGATACAAAAATCTGAAACTTCGAATTTTAAAAAAAAAAAAAAAAAAAAAAGAATAAAAACAGGCACACTAAAAATTTACCCAAGCTCTAGTTTTTTTTTCTCCACATCTAACTTGGCGGCCCTTCAGAAAGCCTCTCACTCCCACATAAATTTTCCCCCGCCCAGGCGGATCACCTGAAGCTGTTCTTGATGCTTCGGGATTGTTCTTCATACTGGAGCGGGCTGCCTGCACAGACTTCATTATCCAGTTTCTTTTTGTGGGTTTCCTGCATACATTTTACTCCTTTTCCCAAACTTCCTTACCTCAACTCTTATCTCCGCCCAACAAATGTGTTGAACTTAGGGGGGGGATCTCACAGCACGTTTCAACTTTGTATAAACACAAAAAGAAAAACAAATAAAATATGCAATTCATTCACTTTTTGAAAATTACAAAAAATTTGGGTTTAAAATTTTTATTTAAAAAAATGTGTTCGGGTTTTATTTTTTTGTTACTTATTTTTGAACAAATTCCTGAAGAAAATGTGAAAACGTTTCGACAGACCTAACTGTAAAAAAAAATTTTTTTTGTTTAGTTTCTAACTAGCTTAATGATCTCAATAGAGATAATGTTAAGGTAGGGTTCCCAAAAGTTGTCACATTTTAAAAATTTACCACAGACAGTCAATTATTTCCATTTTGAGCTGTTATATTCATTACTAAACAATTTCATATGAAAAAACTAAATAATTGTATTGTAGTTGTGGAGTATCTTGATTTATCAGATTAAAAATGAAATATTACTAAATATTGTCAACAAACATTTTCCATTGTTTTTAATGGATAAAGTATATAAAAAAAAACAAATGTACTAGTAAAATATTTCAAGCAAAAAAATTCTAAATTTGATTCGGGTTTAAGAATATTTTATATATTCAAAAAGATTCACATCAAATTGAAAAAAATGGGCTTTCACACCCAAAGTAGTAAACTAAGTGACTAAAAAAAGGTATTGGGGTCTGCAAATTAGGCCTTTTTCACTTGTTTTTTTGAATAAAAAATTGTTTGAGTAACATAGAGCTATCGTACAGTAAATTTCAATTTGAATTTTCTTAATTGATATATAGACCATAAACACAAACATATTTTTTAAAAAATAAAATATTTTAAAAATATGATCACACTATCAAAACAACAGATTAATAAATATTTCACGCCCGGGGAAAACAGTGGTTAAAAAAATACCAAAAAGCAGCCAATTAATCAGATAAAGTTGGTACTGCTAGCAATGAATAAGAGCCTCAGACCCCCAAAAAATTCAACTCAAACCTTAAAAATAAGAATACCTTCTATTTGGGGCACCCGCTTTGGTGGCGTAGTAGCTACTGCACAAAATTTCATGTGAGCTAGACTACCAAAAGGGCAGGGGATAGGGGGTCGATTCAACCTTCCCCAAATTCATAATACATTAGCGTAATTAGTACTTAAGTGTATAACCCCCGCAGGTAGCAGGACATTGTGTAAGTAAATAAAAAATATTTGGGGCAGTTTATATGGTTGCTCTTCTTGAATAAATAGGTCTTAAGCACGGTAAAATAACCAATTTCAAGTCTTGTCATTGTAAATATATATAAAAAAATGCTTTTCATAGTTTTTATTATATTTTACAAATATATTTTTTTTTAAATTTTGTTGCTCAGCAATCAATAACTTGTAGCACTTTTACATAGACAATGAACTGATTAACAAACCCCCACATTGTTTTTAGTGAGAAAACACTCAAAGCACAACAATAAAAGGGGTTTTCCCAAAATATTTTCAAATAGACTAAAAAAAAAATATTTGTATTTAAGATATATTACTATAACCTTTAGACACGCTGCTTGTACTGGGGTTTTAGGTCAGCAGAGTTGGAGCTGATGCAGGATCCTCACAACTGAGTGCTGCATGCTTTTGGAACATGAGGACTTTGGGAGGAGGTTGATTTGGGAAGCATCTTGTAGATAGCAAGCATCACTGTCCCAAGGTGTTGCAATTTGTTCATCCAGCTGTAATGTTTTTTTAACACGTACTGTACCAGCCTAGTTGCCGCTCCAAGGCCAGAGCTCACACTACCACCCGCGCCGGGATCGTCGCCAACCCTTCTGTCTTGGTGAACGTTCCCCCTTACCCTCTTGTTTACAGTCAGTGCTTGCACTAAAACTATTTCCCTCCCTTATTCAAAACTCACAGTTTAATATTAAAACACAATAGCTTATAGAAACCAACATATATATAAAATATATATATATATAACTATTTAAAAAACCAAACTACCTTACAAATTAGAAATGTTTATTTAAACTTTTCTTCATTCAGCCCAAAGCCGGTTTTAAATGGAATTGTCTGTGCTCTGTTCCGGCTGGGTATCGACGTATTCTTCATCTGTGTTGACTTCCACTGCATTATTGTGAAGAGCCTGGGGAATTTCCACCACCTGCCAGCGTTCACTCGTGGAATTGTTGCCAGTTGCTTGAGATTCCAAAGAAGTGTCATCTGCTGTCACCAGCCTTGTACCTTAAACCTTTATTCTGACCAACCAGTGACGGACCACCCTTTTCTCGGGGTGGATCTCGGGCTGAGTAAGGTTTTAGTCTATTGAAGTAAACCCACAGGATGTTTTCTGGGGTTTAGTGTGTATTGAATACGGTACGTCACATCTGATAAAATTTTCCTGACGACGTAGGGGCCCTGGCCAGGGTTTTGTACAACTTTAAGAGTCAAGCCTTCCCTTATTGCTGGTATGTATAACCACACTTTGTCACCTACTTCATATGCTTCCCAGAGCACGGTGGTCATATACGTTTTTTTTGTCTTTCCTGTCCCACTTTAAGATTTTTTCGGACTTTTTTCATATGCAGATTCTAAGCGATTACGAAGATCCATTGTATACGACGGGGGTGTAGCTTCTTCCTCCCCTTGCTCCGGTTGGTCTCCCGTACACAATATCAATTGGTAAACGAGCTTGTCTTCCAAACATAACCTAAAAAGGGGTGTGTTTGGTGGTTTCGTGTACACTTGTACGGTATGCCATCATTAGCTGAGGCAACTTTACGTTCCAGTCATTTTGGTTTTCATTTACCCATTGAGACATCATGTCCAGAACGTACGATTAAATCGTTCCACAAAACCCATCTGACATAGGATGGAAAGGGGCTGTTGTTCACGTCTTTGCAATCTGTAATAAATCACACCAAGTGCTGATTAGTGTCCCGTCAAAATTTCTGCCTTGTGGGTGTGAAGTTCAACGGGGACGCCAAACCTGCTGATGAATTCGTCCACCAGAACTCGTGCAACTGTGACTGCCCTATGGTTTGGCAGAGCGTACGCTTCCACCCAACGAGTAAATTAAATCTGATACAAACCCTAATTACTTTCTTTCCCCGCAAAGTTCTTGGAAAGGGGGCCTAATATATCAATGGCAATCCCTTGTAGTGGTTCACCGACCCCAAACTTCTGTAGTGGTGCCTTAGCTATCATTTGAGTTTTCCTAGCCGCACAATCAGGGTATTGCTGGACCCACGCTGTGGTGTCCCCGACGGAGATCCGGTCAATAAACCGTGAGCGGACCTTTTCCACCGTTTTATGAATTCCTAAGTGACCTCCAGTGGGTGTGTCGTGAAAACTTCGTAGGATTTCTGTTCTAAGCACTCGTGGGACAACCAGCTGAAATCTATGGTTATATTTCCAATTTCTTCAAAACGTCGATAAAGAACACCTTGCTTAAGTTCTAGTTGGTCCCACTGGGGCCCACAAACTCGTGGTGGTTCTTCCAAGTGCCACGGCATCCCCCATGGGTGGTCGATTGTTGGCCTCTTTCCACTTTATAACAGGACAGATCGTTAATCATCTAACGTAACTGACGTAACTCATCAGGTGACACAGACACAGGTGCGGCTAAAACTATGGGTGTGACTATTGCGTCTTGGGAAAAAAATGGGGGGTTGTGATTTTCTTAGAACCCCCATCTGTATTGACTGCAGGATTTCCACGACTGTGCTTCTGGTTTGAAGGAGCTTGGACTTGGCGTCACATCGGAATTTTCATCCACACGTTGGCACTGGCGACAAGGCATTCTTGAAAGTCCATCAGCGTTACCGTGTTTCACACCTGGTCGATGTTCTACCATATAGTTGAATCGCGATAGACGTTTTCCAGCCACCGAGCTACTTGCCCTTCAGGGTCTTTGAAAAATTTTGGAGCCAGACTAGTGCTCTATGGTCTGTGCGCACACCGCACTCCCTCACTTCCTTCAAAGATAGCAACGAAAGAAGTGGAGACAGTCAACCAGGGGTAATAGTTCTCTACGTGTCGCACAATACTGCCTCTCTGTCTTAGTGGGGAGGGCGGCTCCAATAAGAAATTACTTTTTCTTCGCCCTCTTGAAACTAGCTAAGTACTGCCCCGATTCCAACTGCGCTTGCATCCCCAATCCACCAGCCATTCACAGTCCAGACGGGAAACCCTTTAAAAAGGGGGCGGTCACTAATCTTCTTTTTTGCTCTTCAAAGGCTCTTTCACAAATTGTATCGAACAGAAATGGTACTCCTTTGTGGGTGAGTCGCTGTAGAGGTGCAGCAATCATAGCAAAGTTGGCGGATGTAGCGGCGATAGTACCCGGCTGTTTTGCAGAAAAGAGTTCACTTCTTCCGCAGTTATAGGGATGGGCCAAGATTGAACCTTATTTACTTTATCTTCTGATGTAGCAAACCCTTGCGCTGATATTTTGTGCCCGAGGAAAGTAATCTGGTCCCGCATAATTTGACATTTCCGAGGCTTGATTTTGAGGCCAGCATCGCGTATTCGTGTAAAAACTTGACGCAAACGTTCCACGTGTTGTTTTTCATCCCGACTCCATATTACCACATCATCTAGGTACGCCATGCAGGTTTTCCACTTTATACCTGTTAACACCAAATCCATGAGGCGTTGGAAGGTAGCCGGTGCATTACAGAGGCCATAGCTCATTACGTTAAATTCGTAGAGGCCATCTGCTGTAACAAATGCTGTTTTGGGACGATCTTCTGGTGCTATCTCGACTTGATAAATAGGCGGCTGCCATGTCGAGAGACGAGAACAATGTTGCTCCTGACAAACCCTCAAGTATGTCATCTATACGTGGCAATGGATAGGCATCTTTGACAGTCAATTCATTAAGTTTTTGGTAGTCGCAACAGAAACGAACGCCACCATCTTTCTTTGCTGTAAGTACTATAGGTGATGCCCATGGTGAGGTAGATGGACTCACCTTCCCTTGTTTTCTCCATGTCACTGATTTCCTTACGAATATATTCCCGGTATTTATACGCAACGCGTCGCGGGTGTTGCTTTACTGGTCTAGCCTCACCCGTTTCAATTCGATGATATGTTAGGTTTGTACGACCACACTCAGAATCATCTTGTGCCACAATGTCCGCAAACTCATTTAATAGCGCTATTGTTTCCACACGCGTAACCTCAGAACACTTAGCTTGGGTAAGGTCGAATAATACAGCTCCTTGACGATATTTGGTTTGTGAGGTTAGAGAGAAGCACACAGGAGAAGATTTTTCTTCTTCAGGTAGGGGTGGAAGTGGGCTCATTTGATGTCCCCTTATACAACACAATAGGGTCTGGTGATGTATTTAGAAGCCGGAAAGGTACCCTATTATTGCGAGCTGTGACCAAAATACAAGCAGAGAGAATGCCGTATTTTGCTGCTACTTGCAGGTTGGGCTCCAAGCAACCTTCCAACTCTTCAAATTCTGAAGCCACTATTCACCATGTGGTAAAAACAGTTCACTTCTGACAGGCACGGTGATAGTTTCCGCAAGATTGACATGTGACTCGTGTGTTTGGAATAGGGATTTCTTGGAGTTTGGATACTTAACATAATGACATGGAACTTTAACTCGACCAATATTGAGGAACATCCTGAGAAGTAATTATATCACACTTATGTGCCAATATGAATGACAAACCTAACAGAGCAGACTGGGAATATCTTTGATTACAAAAAATGTTTGTGTGTACGTAGTATTACCGAGTATGACGGGTAGGGATACCCGGCCTAAAACTCATAACATACGCCCACTTACATCATGTATTGAGATCGTTGATGAGACAATTGATCCTCTGGCCTCTTGACGAGTTCCCACACATCTTCTCGTATTATGGACTCTGTAGCTGCGGAATCAATTAGGAACTCCAGTTTAATGGAGCGAATAGATCCAAACGCGTAGATCGCAACTGGATTATTTATCGCAGAGATTTCGAGAGCCTGATGGAAGGCCGTGTAGGTAGGCGAAAACAACTACATCGGCGATCGCGAGTTTCCCGAAAATGTTGCCACACATTCCCGCCGTACGTGTCCTCTTTCTCCACATCGGAAGCAACGTGGTCCCGACTGATCCCGTGTAACTCCATCCCGAGAGTCACGTTTCTTTACTCGGAACTCGTCCTCTCGATGGCCACGGTATTTACAGTAACTGCACTTGAATACTTGACGCGCAGGATCAATATGTTGTTGGTGACTCACCCGAGACGTAGCATGAGGTCTCTTCTCTTCTAAAACCAACCGAAGTGCTCCCTCCACTACCTCTTGAATAGACTGCTGCAATAAAACAGGTGTTATATTTGTCTCTGCTACAGGAGTAGTGGCGGCAACTACGCGTTCAAACCGGCACCGCACGCTCAATTTCAGACACTGCCTCCATCATTTCCCCGCGACTTACAAGATCTATAACAGTTTTGGCGGATCTCGGCGCAATGCTATGCGAATGTCACTGTCTTCTATACACTGAATAAGCCGGTCACGGACCAGTTCATCCGAGATTCTTGATTAAACTGCGGGTACGCTTCCATTGCTAAAATCTGCAGGTCAATTGCGAGTGTTGTTAAACGCTCGTTTGTCTTGCGGTAACGTGAAACAAACGCCGCTTTCTTTAAATCTGGCAATAATGTTTTTTGAAAACAATCTTCAACTCGGAATACACTTTATCAAAATCTTTTCTGTCTTTATCTGTGAGAGAACGGTAGACGCTTTGCGCTGACCCAGTAAGGGATAGTCCCAAAAACAAAGGACGTGATTCCTTCTTCCACCCATTATTTGCGGCCAAGAGCTCGAAAGTAAAGAGCCATTCTTCAAACGACTCATCCGTGTCCCCACTAAATTTGGACGGAAACAAAGCTGAACAAGCCATAGCGCTAAATAATAAATACCGTCACAATTATCTATAATAGTGAAGAGTACCGTTCAGTCGCACTAGCTATCAGGTAGCACACGCACACAAAATACAGAGAACATAATAATAGTAGAAATATGTAATGATTTTGGAAGCACATCCACTGCTAAACACTCCAATTAATAACAGTACTAGAATATAAGTTATAATATAAACTATCGTTCTAAGCGTATCACTTTTATACGAAACTATTACACACACCGCATGCCACCAGTGTAATGTTTGTTTAACACGTACAGTACAAGCCTAGTCACCGCTCCAAGGCCAGAGCTCACACTACCCGGCTGCCGGGATCTGTCGCCAACCCTTCTGTCTTGGTGAACACTAGGGGAGGGAGAATTGTCCCGTTATAACGTTCCCCCCTACCTGCTTGTTTACAGTCAGTGCTTGTCACTACACAGCCATGGCTGAATTGTCAACACTTGGGCAGCAAGCTCGTCGTCAGCAGGGAGTTTTTGTAAGGCTCTCCTCCCCCTGTTTTCATGGAATGCTGCCTTTCCAACTGCTTTTGTTTCCTCACTTGAGATTTGAATTTTCCCAGCATCTCTGACCATATCACATTAACGATTTAGGACACCCCATTAGCACTGGTTTGTAGCTATTGAACCAGGTGTGTATATATACATTTATTTGAAGTGGGAAAAAGAGGATTTAAAAACCTGTCAAGGCCTACAATGGAAGTGTTAGCAAATTTAATATAATTTGAAAAATAGATATTGTACTTCTTAAGTTAAAACATTTTGAACAATTTAAAGGTGTTATTTAACTAAAGAACCACAACAGTTTTTTGCAACCTAAGAATAAAATAATTAATTAGTAGGCCTATACACAAATGTAGGCATAGTAGTGCCTACAGTTTTGAAAGTTAAGAAACAAGTATTTACTATAGGAATATATTAATCAACAAAGTTTTACACAGATATTACATGAGCGAAGTGAAAGTCGATGGACAATATTAAAATAGGAATGATTAAGAGGTAATTCTTATAGCTTTTGTCACTTTTGTCACTCGCCTACAGAAAGATTAGGCATAGTTAATATTCACCCAATGTAATAAGTTTGCGGTAGCCTACTTTTTAGATATAGTTAGTTTGTCAAACTTGGTTTTGAATAAACACAGTTCTCAAAATAAGCAGTACAGTTTGATGAGGTGTAATTACCTTTTTAGCTGGGTTTCATCCCGCTTGGAAACGTTGTAGTTGGAGTTATATTCCTTGGCTATATTATTCCGAGCTTCTTTTTTTTTTCAGAATTCGATGTTGCATCAGTCTTCTTGTTTTCGACAATGTTTTTGTATCTATGAACAAGGTCAAGAAGCACAGCCTTTTCTTTTGACGTATATGGTACAAACCTCTTGGCGGACATTTTTAACAGAAAAGATTAAAGTCGCGCTAAAACTTGTAATAAATGACGATCTTTAGCAAAACGCGTTCTGAAACTCCCAGAAATAATTCAAAGCCATATTTCAAACTGGGTTGAGTGACTATGTTGCCAAATATCCTCCTCGCTAGTACAAATCTGTTACTCAGCAATGAGCCGTCAGGCAATCACCCAGGTAGTGAATATAGGCAGGATTGTAAAACTGATACCAGGCAAGCTGCCAGAGGGAGAGCTCCTAGCAATCTCCCTGGGGACAACATCTTTTCGTATATAGGAACGGCCCTTAGATTGGCCATCGCCTGGAAATCTTTTGGAAATGAGTTAATTCTAAAAGCTATTTTAGCTACTTCCCCAAGTATATTTTTTAAATTTGGATGCCACTAGAACACTGGTTCTCAAACTGTGGTATGCGTACCACGAGTGGTACGTACAACAAAAGGGTTATTTCTATTTCTTATAATGGGTGTCCAGGGCGATATCTCCCTAGCCACTCATAAACAACCGTGAATAAGTGCCTCAAATTTACAGCACTAACGATGAAAATCGAGCACTAACCAACACCAAAGTAGCACAAACGATGGGCGTTTTAAAAAACCGGGTGGCTAAAAGTCGGGTGGCCAGGGTGACACACACATGGTGTAGTGCGTTAAACAAACAAAAAAATGTTGATTTTTTTCCCATTAGGAAGCTGTGTAATAATAATGTTGACCATGTAGGTCTGCGTCACTTTGACTCGGCTAATGAGAAAGATACGAGACAAACCTGAGGTAAACGAGTTTAAAATATTTTGAACTGGAGATAGTGAGTAAAACACTTTATAAAGTGACTTCCGTCATAAAAATACATTTCAATCGACTTTGACTTGGTAAACACTTCCTTACAATCTAATTTCTCCCCCCCTCTTGTGGTCTTCAGAATTTGTTTGTTTGTTGTTTTTTCAGAATATTTTTGTTTCACTTGTTGGTAAAACGAGCATAACTTTCAAATTAACTCAAAGGACTCTATTTTTTTTTATGGATGCCATACAGTTATAATTAAAATTTTGTGTAGTAGTTAGGCACAACGAGAACATAAATAAAATAAAAATCTTTTATAAACCATTATCATTCAAATCATGACGTCACAGTGAGATCTTTTTGGTCTGGTTAGACTGTGCCAAAACGTTGAGCTATCATTATGAAGTATTTGCATGTAGTTATAGTTCAATACAGCTGACTAGCTGTATCCAAAATGTTGGGAAACTGTGTACAATGTTAAAAGGGTGGTTTACTTTAGATTTTAGTGTGTTTACATAATTCGAAATTAGTTATATCCGCTTCGGTGGCTGCATGGTCTAAGATGTCACTCTTGTGATATACTAAACTGCTGAAGACTGGAGATTGGGGCTAAAATCTCATTCGGGTGTAGTAAAGGTGTTTTTTTCTAAATGGGCTTCTACTCTCCCTCCACGCAAAAGAAGGTACACTTCCTCTTAATCCAACCTTATTAATCCCAAACACATTAGAATAATTCGTCCAAACGAGTAGGCTATATCCCAGTGGTTCCCAACCTGTGTGCCGTGAAATTTTGACGTGTGCTGCCAACATTTCCTAAGCTTTTAATTTACTAAAGATGATAGTTTTCACTTATAAAGCCAATATAAATGTTTATAACGAATACGTGACTTAAAGAAAGAAACAATTTTTTTAACTTTGAATTTATTCGCCCCCAAAATAATGGATTAAATCTAAATGAAAATCAAAATATTTTATCCGCTTTTGGGTTCCCATGTCTATTTCCAGTTTATTAGAAATATATCGATTGTTCGAATATTACGACCACACAAACAGGTATCTACTTTTTAAGACGCTTTATTGGTTGTAGAAAGGTGAAATATAGATTAGAATTTATTTTTCGCTCTCTTTTGCAATTATTGTTAGTGACTATTAACATATTTCGGGGAGAGAGGGGTCGAGGCTTGGCAGTTATTAGTTGACTTCGTGAAGATTTCTTCCTCACCCTTCCAAACATCCTTTTGGGACAGTTTATTTTTCTTTTACAATGGGGAAGGGTCTTTTACAACGTTGCCGAAAATGTTACTCCAGAAACTAAGTTTATTTATAAAAGGAATGATTTTTGACTAGAAAATATGAGCTCTTACCATAGAGAAAGGAATAACACTAGAGGGAACCAAGGATAGGGCAAAACTCAGTCCATTTTAGAACAATGGAAACTGTAGTTCTGTCGAGTCGCCGCAGAGGAGCGCTAACAAACGTACTTTCAATTTTAGACTCGCATTTTCGCGCCACAAAACCATTCATTGTAAGACTTAGTTTCCGATGTAGCGTGTGGGTTTTCTTAGAGGAACTGGCAACGTTGTAAATGACCCATCATCATTGTAAAAGATAATAAACCTGCCCCAAAAGGAGACTTGCAAGGGCGAGGAAGAAGTGCTTACAATGTCACTCAGTAGTGCCCTCCTGTCCTCCCCCCTTCCCCCAACCCGGATCAATGACCCACCACACCAAACAGCAACATTACCAATAATTGCTAGAGAGAAAAAGAAATACTACCATCTATTCAATAGGTACTGTGTCTGGTAAAGGATGGATTCTAGTTTGAAGAACCAATGACTAGTAAAGGAAGAGACAAGTGTGCTTTTAAATGCTGTGAAAACACACGTTCTAACACTGGAAACAAATTATCAATGTTTAATTTTCCAGTTCGTGATGAAGATAGGAAAGAAGGTTTTAGTTATTTTCTTATTGTTTGGTAAACATAGAATAAATACTGTATTTGTTAAATACTCCCACACAAGATCACCTTACCGGACTAGTTTAATAGTATTTATCATATTTACAAATAATCTGATACCAAAACTGATCAATAATTTTCGAAAATTTTATTAATTTATTATTTTCAGTTGTCTGATCTTTATTAGTATCAAAATGTTATGTATATATGTGTATTCATTTATTTAATGGCTTGATATCTTTATTAAACAAAAAAATAGGGGTTTTTTTTCGTTAAACTTACGAGATATTTACAGATTAATTTAATGAGGTAATGAAGCGAAACCTAAGGCCTTTCGGAGATGTATTCGCTCTTTCTGGGAGAAGAGGAAGATGGTTATGGAAAAGCCATCCCTAGTGTACATGGATCTCATTGATATTCAAAGATTCCGTCACTGGCACCTGATTAAATGAGATTATTACTGCTTTACTGGGCGTGACCCTAAGTGAGGGGAACATAATATATCAGTGCATGCTGGGTTATTGAATCGTTATATTAATTTATATTTCTAAATTCTATTTCCCATGATCTTTTAACAGTTTCACTGATAGAGTGTTCCTTTTTTATACCATAGCTACAATACCAAAATGTAAAAACGCTTATTAACGGTTCCACTCTAGATCACCATATAAAAGTCCTTCAAGTTTCAACTAACTTTGTAATGATCCTATCATATCCAACTACGACAGGTATGACCACACACAGCTTATGAAGGCATTCAATGCTAAAGTGTTTCTGGAAAAGCCTTCCTAGCCTCCAGAGGCTCACCTTATAACCAATTTTATTTAGTGTCCCCTATACTCCAAATTTAAATTATGAACGTGTTACTGAATTAACATTGGGTTATATAACATGATACACATACAGTTGATTTTATTATCTATTAGTAATTTCTGATTTGTTTATTTTTAGTGATTTTAATTAAATTAAATATTTGATAAATGAATTCTTATTTAGAATTATGAAAGTAAAATTTGTTTTGAACTGTGTGGGTTCTTCTTGAATGTGCCTAGTAATAACTATTATTATTAGCACCGCGTCTTACTACCCGTTCAGGTTATACGCGCTTACGCTAATGTATAATAGTAGGGTGATTGTGAGATGAAATGGAGGACCTACAGTTTAACGTGAAATCCAAACCACGGTGGAGGCTTGGCATTCCCCACATCACAAGTTGTGATTAATACACGTCTTGTCAGAGGTGAAGGAAGGGTTTGGTATTCAGATAAATCTGTGCCGAGACCGAGGATTGAACCCCGGAACCCCAGAACAGAGGTCTGACACCATACCCCTAGACCGCCAGGTCACCAGTAGTAATAACTATCTTTGCAATAAATTGTATGTGTATTTATTTTAGAATTACCTAGGATTTGTTTTCATACATTTGGAAGAATTTAAATAACATTATATATTTAATGAACTCTTCTGTTAAAAAACTAAACTAAGTAGTTTAATATGGAATATTTTTGTTTCTAATTTAAAAGTATTTGCATCAATTTTAGCTTTTGGTAGTAAATTTGGTGTGGTAGATGTTAATATTTTTGCTTTCATTTAACTGCACTTATCTTAAGACTTATGTCAAATTTGAAAATAAAATTACCCGGATCAGTAGGTACATTTAATAAATATCAGGCTCATGTAGTCTGGCTAGTCAGTGACGGAGAACTCAGGGTTCAACCCCCTGTGTAGGGCGGGGTGCTATTTCTTATACTGTTTTCTAATCTGCCTGATCGTAAATATGGGTGGACTTTCTTAAAAATTCTACATTCCCCATTTCTATTCGAGTGTTGTTAATACAATGCTTATAGGCCGGTTGGGTCGTGGGGCGCAATGGAAAAACAATTTCATAAGCCTTTTAAATACTAAACATTAGAAAATATTTGGCTCGATAAAATTGGTTTGCATTGCCAAGATTTGAATATAAGAGAAAACCTCATGTAGACCTATCTACAGCCAAGTTTACATCATCACAATAATGGTGTGGATTTAAAAAAAATCTTCTTTCAACCTTGTCAGGGATTTTTAAATTCAATAAAAAATAAACAATTTTGGTCATTTGTAACTCTTCAAAAATAATAAAAAGATGATCGTTACAATTCTTAAGGTTAGCGTTTCATAATTGGGTAATCATATTTAGTAAAATATAAGCCTATGGAGGTAAAAAAAAATGGTAATCAAAGTTATCTAAAAACCTTCAATCGTTCTAATCCTGGTTTATAGATTAATCTTTTCACTTCGTCTTAGTACCCATCTGGCATATCCACCTTTAATTACACAATTGAGGTAGATAGGATTGAAAAAGGAAATGTTCCTTTATTTTCGTGGAGGGAGATGAGAAAATAATTTAGAAAAATCACCCCTAGTACATTCGGCTGGTATTCGAATAGTGAGTGACCTCTCCATTACAAACAAACCAAACCAAACACAAGTAATGTTTAACCCGCTTGCTCACTTACACTTGTTTTAATTATATGAAATTTCTTAGTTAATGTTTACATGAAAGGGACTAAAGGGTCGCAAAAGAGAATCAATTAGCCTGGTCGATGTTTCGGAAGTTGAGCTAGCAGCGCCAATCACCCAATACATAAAAGCTTATTGCCAGAGCTGGATAACTAGCAAAAATAAAAATAAGTAACTTACAATTGATATTATTTTAACCGCGTACATTTATATTTTAGTTTTGAACTTACTTATAATCGTTATAATAACTTAAAAATAAGTATAAAACTAAAACCTCAAAATCATTGCGACTCCACCCTAAACACGTCGTAATCTCAAGGTTGTAAAACACTGCGCTACACATATTATTTTAAGTCAGATGACTTTGTTCCTATTGATCATATAAACCAGGCCAGGTACATCTAAAATTAAAATAAATTAAATGTATACATTTATAGTCATTTATTAAATTCTTTAAATTTTTTAAAATACTTTGTCTCACTAACTGTTCGGTCTATACGCCCCTATGAACTAATTACACTATTGGGTTAGGGATTAATAAGGCTTAATTAGAGGAACTTCACCCACATTTGCGTGGAGCCAAAGTGAAAAACCATTTAGGAAAATCCACCCTCAGTGCACCCAACTGGGGTTGAACCTCGGATCTTCCACGTCTTCAGCAGTCTAGTCCAACGATAGAGTAGCGCGTTAAATATTTGGACTTAATGCTCTTAATTGGCATGATGTTAGAGACACTAATAGGGCTAACGTTAGAGCTACAGTCTGTGATCAAGGCACTTCAAATAGGAAAGCTCTTGAGCATTTAGGAGTTACTGTAGAGCAACCATTTATTTGGTTCAATAATAGAAAGGTTTACAGTCTGTACGATGTTCCTCATTTACTTAAATGCGTGCGAAATAACTGGTTAACAAATGATTTTAAAATAGGCGATGATATTGTTTCCTGGAGCATTATAAAAAAGATGGCATCAGTTAACGCATCTTGTGTAACTTCTAGAGCATCAACAAAATTGAGTGACTGTCATATTCATCCAGGACCATTTGATAAAATGAGCGTCAAACTGGCATCTCAAGTATCTAGCAATGCTGTATATGCATCTCTAATGGCTATAGCAAGCTCTGCCAAGGATCAAGATAGAAATAATGTGTGCGTTGCTAACTTTGTAAGTCGTATGAATGACTTGTTCGACAATTTAAACAGCAAGTCTCTATACAATTCTAACCCAAATCGAAGAGCACTTTCCAGTTCAAATCCCCAAGTGGAAGAAAACTTAACCTCATGTTTGGATTGGATAAAAAAAAATGGAGCTTTGCTGATAATAAAAAGAGTCTTCCACCCACTTTCAATAGCTTCCAAATTACTATTACAGGCATTTAATTACTTTGGAATGATCTTAAAAATGAAGGAATTTCCTATATGATTACATCCCACCTCCAACAGGACCCATTAGAAAACTTATTCTCTGTCTTAAGATATAGATGTGGTAATGGTAATAATCCTACTGCAGAACAATTTCAAAGAAATATGCAACACAAAATGTCAATAAAATTTACAATTCCTCCTCAATCAACTAATTGCGAAATGGATGATGATTATAACTTGGTGTTTTCTCCACTACAATGCAAAACAATGGCAACACATCATTAAATGACTCTTCCGATTCAAAACAAAGTACAAGCTCAAAAAAAAAGTTTTTTTTTTACAAAGAACTCAATGTGCTATTGGCGGCTCTTGATGCTAATGCCTTAGAAGTTGAACACTTTAGTAATACAATGAAAATATTTCCCATTACGAATCATAATGACAAGGGAAATGAAAAACACAATATACAAGTCTCAGTCACAAATACCACTAAGAAACACTCGAATTTTTAGTTCAACTTCACAAACATCAGTAGGTGATGTTAATACTACTCAGGCTGCACGAGAGCTACAAAATGGTAGTTTAAAAGAAAATCTAACACCATTATCAGCAGCCAATTCTAATATAGAAAACACAACTGATATTTCTATTACTCAACTATTGGAAGATAACGCCACATATTATTTTTCAGGTTATGCTGCCAAACAATGTTTGAACAAATTTCAATGCCCAACTTGCAAGGAAAAATTCCTGGATCAAAATTCTCAAGTTTATTTCAAGCCCAAATTCTTACACATTATAGAGCATACAAAACTACAAAGTCTTCAACAAACTTGGACCTAGGACAACTAACTCCAGCCTCTGCTGAATTATGGAGTGTATGTAAGTTCCAGTTACGAAAATTTGTAGAAATCTTCGACAGCATTTGTCATTAAAGTCAACTTTTAGAAATTATCACAAAGAATTGATCTTTAATACTATGAAATATTTTCCTACTAGGTTTATGGAATGTGAAAATCACAAACAATATTTACTGAATGTCTTCTAATAGCTAGAGAAAGGTATGGACTTGAGTGGCCGTCAATATCTACAAGAGACACCAAAGAAAACTGATAAATTGTGGTAAAGAACATCCGTACTTGAAAAAACTGAGGAATAACTAACGGACAAGTAACTGGTCAGATACTAGAATCTTACTATTTAATTTAAAATTAATTGGGTTAAATTATTGACTTAATCATCATAGCACTAAAGCATTTATATAATATAGTAGGGGCTTGCAAAACTCCAAGAGTTTAACTTGCTTCACCAATAAACATATTGAAAGCTAAAATACTTAATGTATGTTCACTCAATGCAAGCACGAAAGAATAATTATCAACATAATGAACTTCGTTTCGGTTCCTAGAGTATTTCATACAGTCAATTCAAGATTGCTTCAAATCGGAAAACAAATTTACTTCGCACACTTTTCTAATATAGATAAGATTATGTTTATTTACTATTCTTGGACTTATTTGATGGCTGTACCAACTATATTAGCCTATAGGGTTTTTGACACGGATATTGTGTTTATTTTAATTATTCATTAATTATTTGGGAAATTGATTTTTTTAACTCTCATCCTATTAGAGGTACAATTAATTACATAATGTAGGCCTACTATTTGTCATGAAATATTTAAGTGCTAATCTTGTGTTCGTTATTGAATATTTAATTCCACTGATTTAAAATTGGGTGCATTTACAATATTTATTAATATTACCTACCATTAAAATTAGGCTTATTTTAACTATTTAAGTTTCAGATTAATTAAAGTTTTGTATAAAATTAAAGACATTTCAGATTGTTTAGTTGAAAATGTTGCGAGATACAGTGAAATTAAAATATCTTGATATTTAAAAAATGATCATTCTTCATCATTGGTTTGGAGAAAGGGACCAAACGAATGGTAAGGCACAATTTTATTTTAAATAACATAAGAAAATATGAGTTTAAATCTATTTACTAATCTTTAATTAATCTATATTATATCATACATAACATGTTTAAATTATTTATTAATAATATTGTTTTAATATATTTAACAAATTTACTATGCATAGCATATAAAAACATATTAAGTTGATATTAGTTCCAATTCTTATCTAAATTATATATTTGTCAAAATATATAATTCATAATTAAGATAACTGGACTAGAAATGTTTGGCTTAAATTTAATTTCTCATGAAAATAATGTGTACATTATAATGTTTATATATTTTTACAAATATAATTTTTAATTGAGTCTCATGTTTATTATTTTTTGTAAAAATTGTATTAATTCATTTTATTTATTTAGGTGTCAATATTGCTATTATGATGCTTCAAGAAGAACATAATTAAGTTTAAGGAGCTATTTATATTTAGCCTTATAGAGAAGATGTAGGAGACGCGAGAAAAGTTGTGTTTTTCATTTTATATAGCAAAACCTTTTTGGTCAAATAAATAGAATATTGCTTTAATAGAAACATGGAGCTTAATTTTCTCCACATGGTGATATATAAGTTCTTGAATATCTGTAAATGGTGTCCTGGAATAAGATGACAACTTTTTCTATTCATTTAAAAGGTTTTTTTAGGTAATACCGCCATGCTTATGACAGATATCCAACAACTATTGACATCATCATGTGAAGAAAATTAAACTACATGTTTATATTGAAGCATATTTTATTTATTTAGACCAAAAAATTGTTTTGATATAAAAACTAAACACTGTTGTTTTCTCGCGTCCCTTACATTCTCACTTCAAATGTCGTGTTTGTAATAGTTAATTAACTAATTGCCAAGGTGTTTTCATTGTAGAGCTTTTGTGTTTTTGATGTTCCACCTTATATTGACATAATCTAAGAAACCATATCTTATGTATCTTTTATTAAGTTCTTTACATTTCAAGATAAAAAGAGAAATGTAACGATAGTTTCTTCGTAATATTTGAACAAATTGATATATTTCGACTAAAATCTTAATAAACATTGGCACCCAAGAGGGACAAAATATTTTGATTTTCGATCTAACTTTAGTCTATGATTTTGGGGGTAAAGATGTCCAAAATAAAATAAAAAATCTATTTTCCTCACGTATGGTGCTATAAATCTAATTACAACGTTGAAATTATACTTATCAAAATTAGCATGTCTTTATTTGGACCCCCATTCAATAAAGTATCAAAGCCAGGCCACTGTATTTTCTATGAGCCAGGCCCACAGACATGAAACTAGCTCTGCTGGTTTGTGAGGGTTTTCTTTAAAACTGTAAATACATTAAGCTGGGACTCGTACCCCCCATCCCCTACTTTAGCAAGTGGCGGTTCTCTTACCTGCGTTTATGATCCAAGTGTCTTTTGTAAGTACATTGTGAATGCCACCCCCCTTCCCCTCAACCTCGCAAACCACTACGGGCCAGACATACTTTAAATCAATGAATGATGAAAATGAAGGTAAATATAGACAACACTGTAAGAGATTGGTTGCCATAGTAACATGACGCTTTTAAAGAAACCAAAAGTTGAAACACTAGCGTTCGAAGCGGTCACTCGACAGAACTAAAATTTTTGAGACTCAGTGGAAAAACCACCCAAAAAAACTTGACTGAATATTTTAACCTTTGATGTCCTCTCTATAGTATACATTTCTCTATGCTCTTACATTTCAAACATTGCAAAAATGTATTGTTTGACGGATATCACCACACTACTAGGCTATACAACAACAAAATAGCTTAAATTTGCGCGCTACTTAAAACTATGGAAACTAGTGGTTTGTCAACTTACAGGATGAACACAGTGTGTTAGGCAGTTGAGGGATTACAAAACCTTCAATTTATGTTTAAATTCCATTGGTCAGCCTCTCAATTAGCCGGGTGCATCGAAGGGTGCAGGAGTGAAAACATTGGCACTCCCAAGTGGCGGGAGGGAGGGGGTCAAACGGGACATTTGTTACCCCCCTTTCAAGACCAGTAGTAATTTTTTTTAAATATTTAAAATGCAGTAGAACTCAAATATTTAGAAATGATGATGTGTCGAATGCGAGGCTAAATTTTAGGACCAGGCTTATGTCTTAAGTCTAGTATTTTAAAAGTTTACTGTTACACACATAATTAACAATTTTTCTCACTTGTAATTATTTGGAATTATACATCATAATATTCAAAATTACGATATTTTAAATGAGAGCGGGTAGTAAGATTTATTTGTGTTAAGGTGTTAAGTTGCAAGGTATGGTGACATCATTCTACGTCTCTGTTAAAAAAAAAGACAACGCAGTTTTGTGGACAGAAACGCACCTGGATGACCACACCTTTTTTCTTTTAGGAAGCTTCGAGAAGGAAATGTCGCTTGATATACCCCTCCAGGGTAGCCTACGTATCTCTTCACTTTCCTTCCTGACGAGGAGCCGTGTAGGTAGAGTCTATGACATCTTAATCTGTGTTCTAAATCTCACGTGTCGGGAATTATCATGCATATAACGTAATAGTCGGGCTTTTATTAAAATCTACTACGTGTGAAATATCTAGCAAAAAAACTGTTTATCTACTTAAAATAAAAATAACTATAAAACACTAGAACTTTTAATTTATAAAATAAGACATCATCCCTTTTTAATTATTATAATACAGAACAGCAAACTTGGACCCAATTCAATCGTTATATCAAATGTCACCCTAATGGGGGGCGTACAAACATTAATATATCAGGCTAGCTCTTTTAAACGTTACACACTTAATATAAATATTTCAGTGAGTACATCTCACATGTATGTCTAGCTTAACTTTTATGGCGGCTGCCTCACGTTCGCCACCCCAGTAGTGTTTTGGAATATAATACATGTTAGTTGTGCACTTTTTGCAATGAATTCATGAGACTAGTTGAGAGTTTACCCTTTCTTTATAATATCAAAAGTTATGTCTACCATCGAATCCACATACACGAACAAGCTTGTAGCAAGATCGTCAAAGATATTGGAGAAGGAAGTAATAAGAATAAGGTGTAATTAACTATCTAGAGACAATTAAATGTAATAATACAATACTACAATAATACATTTTTGACTATTATTTAAACTATATGCTATAATATACATACTCATTTCCACACCACCTTTTGAGGTAGAGTATATGCTGTTTTTTTTTAATGTGGTGTCCCCAGTAGGCCTATTCCACAGTAGTCTTCAATTAAATATCTTGTCATATTATTATGTTTAAGTTTAAGTGTGAAGAGTAGTACGCCCAAATTTGCGTGGAGGGAGAGTGGAAAACCATTTAGGAAATAGCACCCCCAGTGCACCCGACCGAAATTATAACCTCGATCTCCCCATACGTGGTATTCTGGCTCAACATGAATCTAACAAGTTATCTAACTACGTCACGAGGCGGGTCAGTAGACTATCAATAATTTAACATATACATCTACATACATGCATATTAGGTACTATATACATACATTCATTAGTAAAACATACCATAATATATAAATTTAAACATATCATGTAATTAAAATCCTCATGAAATTTCGAATATCCATACAACCATATCTACATACATAGAAACACAACATGCCACAATACCTGTTAAAGTATGCAATTATATGCAGGGATATTCTAGTTTAAGTTGGTACCATCGTTAGATGTGTTGTTCGTTTTTTATCTAATCTGTGTCCATGCATATGAACCTTTGTAACAGTTGAGTCATGTTCTTAGTTACATCATGTACTGGTAATTCTAAAACTCGTTATATCTTTCTATAAACTTGTGTACTCTGACAGGTTATGGGCCCAGGCTTGTGATTGTGGATTTTAGGACGGATAAACCTATAAGTCAAGTGTGCACCGTAATACGCGTGAGCTTTACGTGTTTGCTTGTTGTTTGTGACACCGTTTCCAATCACCGTCGCCATAATGGTTTTAGAAGAAGACAAAAAGTAAAGAATATCGCTTTTCGACGGCACTAATTTTAACAACTAGAAGTTTCGAGTAGAAACTCTTCTAGATGAAGTCGATCTGTTGTCCTTTATTCAAGGTGACTATCGGGACTTAGTGAAAATTGCGTCTAGTGATAATGTTGAAATTAAGGCGGAAAAGGAAAAAGAGTTGGACAAGCTTCGGAAAGCCGATCGTAAGTGTAAGTCACAGATTATACAACGAATCTCGGACAGCCACTTGGATTGTGTGAAGTATAAGAACACCGCCTATGATATATGGCAAGTGCTTTGTAATACTTACGTTCGTAAAGGTATTGCTAATCAGCTTTTATTACGCAAAACCTTGTTGATGATAAAATTTCATCCCTCTTTAGAGACCCTTGAATTGCATTTTATTAGGTTTGATCGTACCATTCTGGAATTGAAATCATCGGGAGCTAACCTCGAAGCATTAGATGTTGTCTGCCATCTTCTCTTGACTATGCCATCTGAATATCAAGTAATTGTCACTACCATAGAGACATTATCTGCTGATAATCTCAACCTGGCATTCGTAAAAATGCGCCTACTTGATGAGCAGAGCAAACGACAAGCAGAAGGTATCGATGGATGCAGCCAATCATTCTCTAGCGTTACTGATTGGAAGGCCAGAAAATTGAAATCTTCGCAGCCGGAATGTTGTCCCAATTGTAAACGAAGCATTTCAAAGCAAGTTACTGGTAATAAGTTTTTTCTGTCATAAAGCTGGTCATTTTCATTCGGACTGTCCAAAATTGAAAGGCAAGAAGCAGCAGAATAATTCAATACGTAAAGCAAATGTAGCTGAAGCTAGTGATGATGAATTTAGTTTGACTGTGTTAACGTCAGTGGCTTGTTGTGATGAATCTGTGTGGTTGCTTGACTCTGGCGCCACTGAACATATGATCAGTGATAAAAATATTAGTTTGGTCTCAAATAATAGACGCCTATCAAAGTCTATCAAAATAAAAATTGCTAAATCAGGATCGATGTTGTGTGCTGAAGAGATCGGAGATATACACGAGTCTGTGACTCACAAAGGTAATAAAAACTTTGTCAAAATTTCCAATGTACTTATTGTCCCTGGATTACAATTTAATTTACTCTCGGTTAGTAAAATGGACGCTAATGGGCTTAAAGTTGTGTTTGAAAAGTCACCAGGGTTGGGCCACCCCTCACAGCAAGGGAGTGGGGGACATTCCAACGGGCCGAGCGTAGGGCTAAGCCAGACAGGTGTGACAAGAGAGACAGTCGAGCAAAGGGGCTGAGAGTGTCAACACTAGCGTGCGTGTTTTCACATTGTAATAGACGTGTGCGACCAACTCAAGACGTGTATTTAATAGATGTATTATTAAGTAATCATTCTTTGTAATGTTGTAGTTTAGAAATAAGAGTAATAAATAAGAACCATAACAAAGAAAATGAAAGCTTCTTTCGATAACTCTGATTATTCAACATTATCTGCTTTGCGTTTTTTCTCTGTAGCCTCCTGAACTTTTTCTTTGTGTGGGGTTCCTGTCACTATAAACGATTCACCGCACCTGTTTGAGGTTGAAGGCAGAATTGCTGGAACTTCTCTAATGTATTTTGGATAGATTTTCTAGGATGAGGAGCATCCACATGTTAAAGGACCAGCTGGTGTTGATAGGTCTTCAGGTGTTGGCAAAGACAACCCATGTGTTAAAGGGCCAACAGATTTAACGTCCTGTTTCAGTGGAGCTCTAGATGTTGAAGGATGCTCTAAATGAGCACTCTGCACAGGGACGGATTGATTCTCAGTTGACTGAACAATAAAGTCGGTTTCACGGAAAATATCTGGATTGAAAGGTTAGAGGCCTTCTGATTAATTGAGAGCTATTCTCAACTGATCTTGGGTAGTTTGACTTAAGAGGAAACATTAACAACACATGCATGGGCTGCATCTTGACTGTAGAGCGTGGAGGCAGGCAAACAATTGAGACGCCAGTTTCTCGGGCTCTCTCGATCAGATGGATGTTGAAAGTGTGTGAATACTGGCAATCTAATAAAAGAACAATGGGGTATCACTTTGATAATGAAATGTTCCAGCCACCTAGAAAAAAGGGGACCACTGATACACCCACTAACAGAGACACCACCTATCGAACCAGAAGGTGTTCCATCTAGTAGTTCCACCTGCCACTGCTTCTGAGGAAAGATTAACATGAGGGAAACTAACTGCACTGCTGCTGACTGCAGTGATAGTTACTCCTCATTCTGCAGAAGCCAGCCTGTGTATTTATCTCTTCCCTTTGGCTTTCGCTTTATGCTGTACAACAGCGTCTCATCAACATTAAATATTCTAGGATCAGAATTAACCTTCTCTAGCTCCTGTTTGTATATGTAAAAAACTTCTAAACATTTTCACGTGCGAATCCTTGAATTCTAGCAAGCGATACATTTTGTGGTTTTCTAACAGAAAGATGTGGATGTCTTTTCAAGAAAAGATTCTGCCGTTTTCGGCCAACCCGTCCTGTCTCTGTAGAGAAAGGGTGAGAAAGATTGTTCCTGATAGCTAACCGGTAAGCCATCCTCTTGAGACCTGCCAGTCACTCCATAATAATTCCTTTGCATTTCCAGACAATAATCGACCAGCAATTTGTCAACCTCCTCAGATAAAGTAGGTTTTCTTCCTATTTCCTCCTACACACATTCTTCAGCTTGAACACCAGACTTTACATAGTCCTTCAAAGTTGCTCTTGGTATGTTAAACGCTTTTACGGCAGTTTTGTACCCCCCCCCTTATTTTTAATCCCTTACAGCTTTTATGGCTTCTATCAGAGACTCCTTATGTTTCCCCATCTAGAAAGACACCAATAAACAATACTATACCAACTGATATAGAGCTCTAAATTTCGTCCCTGGGCCAGTGTACAAAAACAATATGGCGACAGCATTCTCAAAACACGCTTTGTTTCTTGTCCTGTAGCTTACGCATTGTAAAAATAGACACCATAAGCTACATATTACAGATATATAGGGATTTATTTACATGCCTTAGTAAGAGATATGGCCTTGGAAATGTAGACAAAACAATTACTTGAACATTTACAAAAAAAATAGTAACAAAAATAACTCGCGCAAAAACAAACCCAGAGCCACAGGATCACCACGTTATTGGCGAGGTTTAACACTGACTGCAGCACTCACCAGACGAGGAAGCCAGGACTATGGAATTAGGCGCGGGGACGAATAACAGGCCCTGTACCTTAATTATTGTATACCTGCTGCCATATCACAATTTATTAGAACTGATCTCACATTCTCACATCTTCACTGGCTCCCTCTACCTCTTGTAATCAGGAAATGGAACACGATCAATTCTTTATTAACGCCAAGATTATTTTTATCTCCCCCCTGCGGGACGGGGTTTAGAATAGTCCCGCAGTATCCCCTGCTTGTCGTAAGAGGCGACTAAAAGGGAAGACATCTGTGCAGGATGTACCTCGTGCAGGACAACCCTATCCTACATCTTTCCTTTCACTTTCTTTTTTCCTTGTTTCTTTTTCCTTCGTTTACCTTCTCTTTCCTTCTTCCACCTTCTCTTTCATTACTTCTTCCTTCCTTCTTTCTTCCCTTCCCCTGCCGTTCATCCTGCAGAGAGACCTTTGGCCCCTCTGTTGACGACCTTGGCATCTAACACGGCTCTCCTCGGTTTAATATTGGATACCACCGCTTTGAGCTCCTGAGTGAAAGTGCGCCGGTTGTAATATCTTGGTAGAAGGGCCTTAGGGATGATAACCGGGTACCCTACCTTGAGAAAAGACCGGTTGCGTTCATGATGGTTCCGGACGTAAAATTAGCGCTTTCCTGCATACACTTGCTGCGGTGACCTCTCTTCCGGCGATGCTCCATATGAAGGTTGTCATGTCTAGCGTCGTATGGAGCCTCTCGTCGGAAGAGTTAACAGGGCCCTGTGTGGTAGAACCAACTGGGATCAACCTGGGTCTACGATCCGAGTACTTTTACAGGTTGTCCTCCAACTCATGATTGAGTCCACTGTCACAGCTGACACCTTACTGTCCGCTGGCACCGTACTGCCAAGTTCTGATGGCATCTTACTGCCCGGCCCCTCACAGGGCCGTATTAATGATAAGAGGCGGAAACGGGTAAGGCCGTCCAGCCCTGTTTTGATAAAAAGCCAGGAAGTGGTGAGTCCCCAGCCCCGCTTCCTGATGATGTCTCGAGTAGATGAAAGTGAAGATCTGAAACGTGTCAGCCCATTTATCCTCGAAAGAGTGATAAATGGAGCAGCAAAATCTGACGTTTTAATAAGGAAACTGCGTGATGGCACCATTATGATACAGACTATGACCGACACACAATCCTCAAATATTATGGCGATCTCCGAAATACCGTTGAGTAATACGGCAAATATACAGGTGAAGGTGGAGCCCCACAGGTTCCTCAATGTTTGCAAGGGAGTGGTCACTTGCTATGACCTCGACTGCGTGAGCATTGAGGATACCTGTGAGGAGCTTTCTCCTCAGCACGTCACCGAGGTCTACCGTATCATTACCAAAAAGAACGGACAAGAGAAAAAGACGGATACATACATCCTCACCTTTGCGACTCCCATCATCCCAAAGGAGGTTCGAGCGGGCTTTCATGTGCTCAGAGTCAGGCCATACGTTCCCAATCTTCGGCGCTGCTTTCAGTGCCAGGAATTTGGGCATACGAAGCTGAGATGCCGTGGAAGGCCAACCTGTGCAGATTGCGGACAGGAGGCTCACGATACACCGTGTGAGTCTCCTAAGTTCTGCGTCAACTGCAAGGGTCCACATTCTGCTTGGTCTCGGACCAGTCCGAAATGGAAGGTGGAGAAAAAAGTCCTGGAGATCCAATGTGAAAAGAAGATCCCTTATGCCCAGGCCCGCAAGGAATATGTATACAGTCAAGCTCCGGTATTTCAGAAATCTTATAGTCAGATTGTAAGCCAGAACATAAATTGCCCCAACTGCCATTTCGCAGTTAATATTGCCAATACGCCTACACGACCTGTGCCACTCGTCTCTACTCGAGACACTAAAAGGCAACCAGCACCATCTATGGTGGTACCAAAAATAGTACAAGGGGCGACACCCCCGTTGAAGTCGCCTCCACCACCTTTACCCCCGAGGAGGCCTCCTCGGGGAACACCCCCGAGCCCTCCTAGGGGAACCCTTCCGAACCCTCCTCGTGGACCCCCTCCGAGTCCTCCTCGAGGAACCCCGCCGAGCCCCACTCGAGGAACACCCCCGAGTCCTCCTCGGGGTCCTAAACCATCTGCGACCGTTGTCGAGCCGCTCAACCCCGCCTCAGGAACTCTGGAGGTCGGGATGATTGGTGGTACAGGCGAGGTCGCAAAGGCGACTCCCACTGGTGCCTTGGGGAAGGACCAGTGAGGGACCGCCGAAAAAATAACTCTAAAAAAAGCGTCGAAAGCTTTAACAAAGCCTTCGCGTAAGGATCCCCCGTCCCAGGCTCTACAATACAAACCAAAGCCTCTCCTGAAGCGGGAGGTCCAAGAGAGATTGGGAAAAGCAAGAGGACCTAAAAAAGTAGTCAATAAATTTTTATTTTTAAAGGATAGTGTTATGGATTGTGAGGATATTTAATTAAATTATATATTAATAAATAATGTCGCTACTACAATGGGACTGTAGGGGTTTTTATGCTCGTGCAGAGAAAATTAAACTACTAATTTCTTCCCTGCATCCTCCCATCTTGTGTTTGCAGGAAACCCACTTCCGCCCAACTGACAACCCGATGCTTCGTGGGTACGATGTATATCGTACCGACAAGCCACTCTTTGATCGGGCTAGCGGAGGTGTAATTATATTTGCACGTAGCAACATATATCATAAGTTTATAAATATTGTCTCTGATCTCCAAGTGATCGCTGTCAGAGCCTCCCTTCCTATGGAGGTAACCGTATGCTGCATTTACCTCCCACCAGGTAAACGTGTTTCCAAGAGGACTCTAGAGGCCCTCTTTATACAACTTCCCGCCCCCTATATCATCTTGGGGGATTTTAACGCGCATAACCTGGTGTGGGGGTCTAATTTTACAGACACCCGCGGAGGATGGTAGAGGATATTCTTGTCTCGGGAAACCTGGTGTTAATGAACACCGGGACCCAGACACATTTCTCCACCTTTAATGGTGTATCCTCTGCCATCGACTTAGCCCTATGTAGCCCCGGGATTGCTGCTCACTTCCTTTGGGAGGTCCACTCGGACCTATGTGGCAGTGATCATTATCCAATTCTGCTTACACCTCTTAAAGATCCTCCCAGTACGTTGCGAATACCCCAATGGGTGCTAAAACGTGCTGACTGGGATAGATTCCGCGAGCTTGCCGTATTTAGTGAATCCCGACATCCTGACGTCGATGGTAAGGCTGGGCATTTTACTTCGACGGTCATCGCGGCGGCGAGGGCTTCCATCCCTAAATCCTCACCAAATCCGCGCCACCATCCCATTCCCTGGTGGAACGAGGAGTGTCGCCTGGCTATTTCTGACTGTCGAAGGGCCCTACGTCTATTCCATCGACGCCCCACTAAAGAGAATCTGGAGTATTTCCGAATTCTACGCGCTCGAGCTCGCCGTGTTATTCGAGAAAGCAGAAGAGAGTCTTGGAGACAGTTTATTTCAACCCTTACAATTACCACTCCCACAATTAAAGTTTGGGACAATATTCGTAAATTAAGTAGTAGCAAAAATTCAATTAATAGTGTACCTGCCCTCATGTCCAACGGTTCGCTTGTCTCCTCCCCTGTGGAGGTCGTCAATATATTGGGCTCGATTTTCGCCTCTATTTCTAGCACTGCGAGCTACTCTAACGAGTTCGCGGTGCATAAGCGGAGCATCGAGCGCTTTACTATTGATTTTGGCCAAAGTCGGGGGGAGGATTATAACTCCCCCTTTACTAAAGAGGAACTTACTTATGCCCTGTCCCAGGCGGGCAATACAACTTCTGGCCCGGATGATATCCATTACGAAATGTTGCGCCAACTGTCCCCTGCTGGACGGGCTTCCCTCTTAGACCTCTACAATTGTGTTTGGGAATCTCGTCAATTCCCAACACTGTGGAGGCAAGCAACCGTTATCCCAATATATAAAAGTGGCAAGGATAAATTAGAGCCAACTAGTTATAGACCGATAGCCTTAACTAGCTGTGTATGCAAAATATTAGAAAAAATGATAAATAAACGACTTATATGGTGTTTAGAATCCCGCAATCTGCTATCCAATATTCAATGTGGTTTTCGCCGTAACCGATCCACGGTTGATCATCTCGTCCGTCTTGAGACTGCTGTTCGTGACGCTTTTCTCCATAAACAGCATCTTTTGGCTGTTTTCTTTGATTTGGAGAAGGCGTACGATACTACATGGCGTTACGGCATCTTAAAAAACCTTTTTAATTGGGGGTTCCGGGGAGCCTCCCTATTTTTTTAGCTAATTTTATGTCAGACACTTCCGGGTAAGGTTAAAAAGGTTAAACAACACCTTATCCGATGATTTTATTCAAGAAAATGGGGTGCCCCAGGGTAGTCCTTTGAGCTGCACGTTGTTCGCTATTGCGATAAATAGCATTGTAGACAACGTGCGCTTACATGTTCGTTCTTGCCTTTTTGTGGATGACTACGCAATTTATTGCAGTTCATCAATTCTCCACAAGGCTGAACGACAGATACAATTCGCTGTAAACAATCTATGGTTGTGGGCATCTCGTAATGGCTTTCGTTTCTCTACGGCCAAGACGACTGTCGTCCACTTCCATAGATTACGCGGAATACAGCCAGCCCCCAAAATGTTAATGAACAACGTTGTTTTCCTGTCTCCGAGACCGTAAGGTTCCTGGGACTTTTATTCGATTTTAAACTAACTTGGATCCCCCACATCAAAGACCTGAAAGCGAGGTGTGTTAAAGCTTTGAATTTACTTAAAGTTGTGAGTGGTCGCTCTTGGGGTGCTGATAGGGAAACTTTGATGCGCCTTTATAGAACCTTGGTGAGATCAAAACTTGATTACGGCAGTCTTGTATATGGTTCCGCTAGACCCTCGGCGTTAAAGATGCTCGATAGTGTCCACCATGCTGGCATTCGACTGGCTACTGGTGCTTTTCGTACCAGTCCAGTCGTCAGCATCTGTGCCGACGCCGGTGAGCCCCCTCTTTCTTACCGGCGGTCTTATCTCCTGGCATCTTACGTGTCGAAACTGCATTGCACGCCAAATAATGTTGCTTACCGCCCTGTATTTCATCCCCCTAACCGTGTCTTTTATGAAACTAAATGTCGTAGTACAAGGCCGGTTGGGATCCGGATGCTATCGGTTTTCGACACGTGTGGGATAGTCCTGCCAAAGGCTATCCCCACATCACCAGGTCGAGTGTCTCCCTGGAAGATACGCCCTCCGAAATGCCATTTTGATCTTGCCAAGTTCCCTAAAGCGACCACCCCAAACTTTGTATATGAGAGGACCTTTAATGAGCTCCTCTCCACTCGCTTTCACGGATTTTAGCGCATCTACACTGACGGCTCTAAATCTGGAGCCTCCGTGGGATGTGCTTTTGTTGTGGAAGGATCCAATTTTAAATTTGGTTTACCTAAAGAAACCAGTGTTTTTACGGCTGAATTATATGCCATTTTTAAATCTTTGTGTTTTGTATACCGAAGTAGTCACCGTTCTGTCCTCATCTGCACGGATTCCATGAGTGCTCTGTTGGCGTTGTCCACTCTCTACTCCTGGAATCCCCTCGTGCAGATGATACATGAGCAAATTTTAAAAATTGATTCATTAAGCACCTGGCTCGCCCTTTGCTGGATTCCTGGTCACGCTGGTCTTCCAGGAAATGAACTGGCGGACCAGGCAGCCAAGGAGGCAGTACGCCTGCCTCCGGAGGCGAGTCTGGGTGTCATGTTTTTAGATCTAAAGGGTTATGTTCGGCGTGGAGTCTTACGCACCTGGCACGAGCAGTGGGTCTCGACCCCTGCTCAGAACAAGCTGCGGTCCATCAGGGACGGTGTGTCGCGATGGCCCTCTTCTATACGAAAGTCTAGAAGAGAGGTCATCGTGACGAGACTCCGCGTCGGGCATACTTCATTGACCCATAGTTTTTTACTCAAAGGGGATCCACCTTCAGTGTGTGAGTTCTGTGATACTCCCCTTAGTGTGCATCTTATTTTGGTGGAGTGTCGCAAACTAGCCCCTATCCGTCTGGCTCTTGATTTTAAAGGTGACTTACGTTTTTTATTACGCGATATTGCGGATGGAGTTATTTGTTTACTCCGTTTTATACGCCAGGCGGATCTTTTTAATGCCATTTGAGTCACTTTTATAAAGTGGCTCTTTTGGATATTATCTCATATTGAGATCTTTTTAACAGTTTTATTACAATTTAACCCCCCCTGCGGGACGGGGTTTAGAATAGTCCCGCAGTAACCCCTGCTTGTCGTAAGAAGCGACTAAAAGGGGAGGCTTCTGTGCAGGACGTACCTCGTGTGGGACAAACCTATCCTATATCTTTCCTTTCACATCATTTTCTTCTTCCTTTACTTTCCACCTTTTTTTCACTCTTCCCCCTTCGCTTTATCTATCCTTACCTTTTTCTTCCTTTCCCCCACCGTTCATCCTGCACAGAGGCCTTTGGCCTTTCCGTTGACGACCTTGGCAACTAACCCGGCTATTCTCTGTTTATTATTGGATACCACTGCCTTGAGCTCCCGAATGAAAGTGCGCCGGTTGTAATATCTTGGTAGAAGGGCCTTAGGGATGACAATAACCGGGTACCCTACCTCGAGAAAAGACCGGTTGCGTTCACGAAGGCCCGGACGTAAAATTGGCACTTTCCTGCACCCACTTGCTGCGATGACCTCTCTCCTGGCGCAGCCCCACGCGAAGGTTGTCATGTCTAGCGTCGTGTGGGGTTTCCCGCCAGGAGGGTTAACAGGGCCTCATGTGGTAGAACCAACTTGGATCACCCTGGGTCTACGATCCGAGTATTGTGCAGGTTGTCCCCAAAAAAGGCATGGCCACCTCCATTGTCACCGCTGACACCTCAATGTCCGCTTGCAACGTACTGCCACACCCCGCTGGCAACTCACTGCCCGGCCCCTCACAGGGCCGTATTAATGATAAGAGCCGGAAACGGGTAAGGCCGTCCAGCCCTTTAACAGAAAAAGTCCAGGAAGTTGTGAGGCCCCAGCCCGCTTCCTGGTAATGTCTCGAGTAGAGGAAAACGAAAGTCTTAAGCGAGTAAGCCCATTTATCCTCGAAAGAGTGATAAATGGTGCAGCACAGTCTGACGTCTCAATAAGAAAACTGCGTGATGGCACTATAATGATACAAACAATAACAGATATTCAGTCCTCAAAAGTAATGGCAATCTCTAAAATACCGTTGAGCAATACGTCTCATATACCGGTGAAGGTGGAACCTCACAGGTTCCTCAATGTTTGCAAGGGAGTGGTCACTTGTTATGACCTCGACTGCGTAGGCATTGAGGATATCTGTGAGGAGCTTTCCCCTCAGCATGTCACCGAGGTCTACCGTATTATTACCAAAAAGAACGGACAAGAAAAGAAGACGGATACGTATATCCTCACATTTGCGACTCCTACCCTTCCGAAGGAGGTCCGAGCAGGCTTCCACGTGCTCAGGGTCCGGCCGTATGTCCCTAACCCTCGGCGCTGTTTTCAGTGCCAGGAATTTGGGCATACGAAGCTGCGATGCCGTGGTAAGCCAACCTGTGCGGATTGTGGACAGGAGGCTCACGAAACACCATGCGAGTCTCCTAAATACTGCGTCAACTGCAAGGGTCCGCATTCCGCCTGGTCTCGGGCCTGTCCAAAATGGAAGGTAGAGAAGAAAGTCCTGGAGATACAATCCGAAAAGAAGATCTCATATGCCCAGGCACGCAAGGAATACGTATCATGTATAGCTCCGGTATTTCAAACTTCATATAGCCGGATTGTCAGTCAAAATATAAACTGTCCCAACTGCCATTGCGCAGTTAATATTGCTAAGGAGCCAACGCGACCAGTGCCATTGGTCTCTTCTCGAGACATTTATGTTGATTCCGCGCCAACTTCTGTGGCGCCTAAATTTTTAAAGGAGGCCAAACCGCCACAACGATCGTCTCCCCCACCTATACCCCCGAGGAGACATCCTCGAGGAACTCCCCCGAGCCCACCTCGGGGAACCGCCCCGAGCCCGCCTCGGGGAACACACCCGAGCCCGCCTCGGGAACACCCCCGAGCCCGCCTCGGGAAAAACCCCCGAGCCCGCCTCGGGGAACACCCCCGAGCCCGCCTCGGGAAACCCCCCCGGGCCCGCCTCGGGGCATTAAAACAAGGGCGGCCGTTGTTGAGCCTCTCACACCCACCTCTGGGCTTCCGGAGGTGGGGACGAGTTGCGGAACAGTTGAGGCCGCTAAGGCGAGTCCCACTGGTGCCTTGAAGAAGGACCAGCGAGAGACCGCCGAAAAAATTTTTATTAAAAAAGCGTCGAAGGCCTTAAAGCCTTCGAACAAGGATCAGACTACCCAGTCTCTCCAAAATAAGCCGAAGCCTCTCCTGAAGCGAGAGGTACAGGAGAGACTGGGAAAGGCAAGAGGGCCTAAAAAGGGCCTCAACAAATTTTTATTCTTAAAGGATAGTGAAATGGATTGCGAGGATAATTAAATTTCATACTAATAACTTATGTCGCTACTACAATGGAATTGTAGGGGTTTTTATGCTCGTGTAGAGGAAATTAAACTAATAATTTCTTCCCTGCATCCTTCCATATTGTGTTTGCAGGAGACCCACTTCCGCCCAACTGACAGCCCGATGCTTCGTGGGTACGATGTATATCGTACCGACAAGCCATTCTTCGATCGGGCTAGCGGAGGTGTGGCTATACTTGCACGTAGCAATATATATAATAAGTCTATAAATATTGTATCTGATCTCCAAGTGATCGCTGTCAGAGTCTCCCTTCCTATAGAAGTAACTGTATGCTGCATCTACCTCCCACCAGGTGAACGTGTTTCAAAGAGGAGCCTAGAGGCCCTCTTTAAACAACTTCCCGCCCCCTATATTATCTTGGGGGACTTTAACGCACACAACCTGGTGTGGGGGTCTAATTATACAGACGCCCGCGGGAGGATGGTAGAGGATATTCTTGTCTCGGGAAACCTGGTGTTAATGAACACCGGGACCCAGACACACTTTTCCACCTTTAATGGTGTATCCTCTGCCATCGACCTAACTCTATGTAGCCCCGGGATCGCTGCCCACTTCCTTTGGGAGGTCCACTCGGATCTATGTGGCAGCGATCACTTTCCCATTTTGCTTTCGCTAATTGAAGACCCTCCCGGTATAGCACGTGCACCACAATGGGTGCTTAAACGTGCTGACTGGGATAAATTTCGCGAGCTCGCCGTATTTGTACAACCCCTTTCTCCGGACGTCGATGTTAATATTGCCCATTTTACTTCGACGGTCATCATGGCGGCGAGGGAATCTATCCCTAAATCCTCGCCAAACCCGCGCCACCATCCTGTTCCCTGGTGGAACGAGGAGTGTAGATTGGCCATTTCTGACCGTCGAAGAGCATTACGTCTCTTCCATCGGCGTCCTACCTTGGATAATCTAGAATCATTCCGGATTATGCGTGCTCGAGCTCGCCGTATCATTCGTGAAAGCAGAAGAGAGTCTTGGAGACAGTTTATAACTACCCTTACAATTTCCACTCCCACAACTAAGGTTTGGGACAATATTCGTAAATTACGTAGTAGCAAAAATACCATCAATAACATACCTGCCCTCATGTCAAATGGTACGCTTGTCTCCTCCCCTGTGGAGGTCGCCAATGTATTGGGCTCTATGTTCACCGCCATATCTAGCACTGCAAGCTACTCAAATGAGTTTGCAGCGCATAAGCGGAACATAGAGCGCCATTCTATTGACTTTGGTCAGAGTCAGGGGGAGGATTACAACTCCCCCTTTACTTTAGATGAACTGACCTATGCCATGTCCCAGGCGGGTAGCACAGCTCCTGGCCCCGACGACATTAATTATGAAATGTTGCGCCAGTTACCCCCTGCTGGACGAGCATGTCTGTTGGACCTCTACAATAGTGTTTGGGAATCTCGTCAGTTCCCAACACTGTGGAGGCAAGCAACAATTATCCCTCTATATAAAAGTGGCAAGGAAAAATTAGAACCAACTAGTTATAGACCGATAGCCTTAACTAGTTGTGTATGCAAAATATTGGAAAAAATGATAAATAAACGATTAATATGGTATTTAGAATCCCGCAATCTACTATCAAATATTCAATGTGGTTTTCGCCGCAACCGATCTACGGTGGATCATCTCGTCCGTCTCGAGACGGCAGTTCGTGACGCCTTTCTCCATAAACAGCATCTTTTGGCAGTTTTCTTTGACTTGGAGAAAGCGTACGATACCACATGGCGGTACGGCATTTTAAAAACCCTTTTTAACTGGGGGTTCCGTGGGAACCTCCCTGTTTTTTATAGCTAATTTTATGTCAGATAGACACTTCCGGGTAAGGTTAAACAACACCTTATCCGATGATTTTATTCAAGAAAATGGGGTGCCCCAGGGCAGTATTTTAAGCTGTGCGTTGTTCGCCATTGCGATAAATGGCATTGTGGACAACGTACACCTTCCTGTCCGTTCATGCCTCTTTGTGGATGACTACGCAATTTATTGTAGTTCATCGAGTCTCCACAGGGCTGAACGGCAGATACAACTCTCTGTCAACAATCTATGGTCGTGGGCATCGCGTAATGGCTTTCGCTTCTCTTCAGCCAAGACGACGGTCGTCCACTTCCATAGATTACGTGGAATACAACAAGTCCCCAGTATTTTAATGAATCACGTTGTTTTACCTGTCTCGGAGACCGTAAAGTTTCTGGGACTTTTATTTGATTTTAAATTAACCTGGATTCCCCACATCAAAGACCTGAAAGCGAGGTGCATAAAAGCACTCAACCTGCTTAAAGTGGTTAGCGGTCGGTCCTGGGGGGCTGATAGGGAAACCTTGATGCGCCTGTATAGGGCCTTGGTAAGATCGAAACTAGATTACGGCAGTTTTGTGTATGCATCAGCGAGACCTTCGGCGTTGAAGATGCTGGATAGTGTCCACCATGCTGGCATACGACTGGCTACTGGTGCATTTCGTACCAGTCCAGTCGTCAGCATCTGTGCCGACGCCGGTGAGCCCCCTCTCTCTTACCGGCGGTCCTATCTTCTGGCATCTTACGTTTCAAAACTTCACTGCATGCCGGAGCATGTTGCCTACCGACCTGTGTTTCATCCCCCTAACCGTGTCTTGTATGAAACCAAATGGCGTAGTACAAGGCCGGTTGGGATCAGGATGCTATCGGTATTCGACACGTGTGGGATAGTCCTGCCAAAGGCTATCCCCACATACCCAGGTCGAGTTTCTCCCTGGAAGATTCGCCTACCTCAATGCCATTATGATCTTGCCAAGTTCCCTTAAAGCGACCACCCCGCCGATTATA
This sequence comes from Timema cristinae, assembly GCA_039000515.1. Lineage (NCBI taxonomy): Eukaryota > Metazoa > Arthropoda > Insecta > Phasmatodea > Timematidae > Timema > Timema cristinae. Next base: position 149,816 of record JBCFYV010000007.1, read on the forward strand.
TATGAGAGGACATTTAATGAGCTCCTCTCCACTCGCTTTCAGGGCTTTGAGCGCATCTATACGGATGGCTCCAAGTGTGGGGCTTCCGTGGGATGCGCATTTGTTGTGGAGGGAAACAATTTTAAATTTGGTTTACCTGGTGAATCCAGTGTTTTTATGGCTGAATTATACGCCATTTTTAAATCTCTGTGTTTTGTGTATCGTAAGTGTCACCGTTCTGTTCTCATCTGCACGGATTCCATGAGTGCTATGTTGGCATTGTCCACTCTCTACTCGTGGAATCCTCTCGTGCAGATGATTCACGAACAAATTTTAAAAATTGATTCATTAAGCACCCGGCTCGCCTTTTGCTGGATTCCTGGTCACGCTGGTCTTCCAGGAAATGAACTGGCGGACCGGGCGGCCAAGGAGGCAGCACGTATGCCTCCGGAGGCGAGTTTGGGTGTCATGTTTTTAGATCTAAAGGGTTATGTTCGGCGTGGGGTCTTACGCACCTGGCACGAGCAGTGGGTCTCGACCCCTGCTCAGAACAAGCTGCGGTCCATCAGGGACGGTGTGTCGCGGTGGCCCTCTTCTATACGAAAGTCTAGAAGAGAGGAGGTCATCGTGACGAGACTCCGCGTCGGGCATACTGCATTGACCCATAGTTTTTTACTAAGAGGGGATCCACCTCCAGTGTGTGAGTTTTGTGATACTCCCCTTAGTGTGCATCACATTTTGGTGGAGTGTCGCAAACTAGCCCCTATCCGTCTGGCTCTTGATTTTAAAGGTGACTTACGTTTTTTATTACGCGATAGTGCGGATGGAGTTATTTGTTTACTCCGTTTTATACGCCAGGCGGATCTTTTTAATGCCATTTGAGTCACTTTTATAAAGTGGCTCTTTTGGATAATATCTCATATTGAGATCTTTTTAACAGTTTTATTACAATTTAACATGTTGTTTTGTCTTTTTAACGTATTATCATTTTAACATGTTTTGTCTTTTTAACGTGTTATATTTTAATATGTTTGTTTTGTCTTTTTATTGGAGTGATACACTTGTGGTTTTTTTTAGCAGGTGTATCACTTAATTTATACCAAGAGCCCATTTGAGCACTCCTATGGAGTGTCTCAGATGGTGAATGTTTTATCTCTTTCCCCTATGGGGATTTTATTATGGTTTTAATATATTTCAAGGCCCTAATGACCTAGATGTGTCGATGGGCCTTTAAACCACAATAATAATATTACAATTTAACATGTTGTTTTGTCTTTTTAACGTATTATAATTTTAAATAGGTGACCTGGTGGTCTAGGGGTAAGGTGTCGGACTTCTGTGCTGGCGGCCGGGGTTCAATCCTCGGTCCCGGCAAAGATTTATCTGATTACCAAACCCTTCCTTCACCTCTGACAAGACATCTTCTGAATGTGAGGAATGCCAGGTCTCCACCGTGGTTCGGATCCCACGTTAAACTGTAGGTCCTTCATTTCATCTCACAATCACCCTACTATTACACATTAGCGTAAGTGCATATAACCCGAACGGGTAGTAAGACGCGGTGCTAATAATAATAATAATTATAATTTTAACATGTTGTGTCATTTTAACGTGTTATATTCTAATATGTTTGTTGTTTCTTTTTATTGGAGTGAACCACTTGTGGTTTTTTTTTTAGCAGGTGTTTCACTTAATTTATACTAAGAGCCCATTTGAGCACTCCTATGGAGTGTCTCAGATGGTGAATGTTTTATCTCTTTCCCCAATGGGGATTTTATTATGTTTTTCATATATTTCAAGGCCCTAATGACCTCTATGTGTCGATGGGCCTTTAAACCATAATAATAATATAATAATAATAATATTTTTATCTATATTTTTGTTTCCATTCTTTGACAAAAAGGCTACTTTACACCCAGTCGCTTACACACATCAAAACTACTTGGAACTGTAGGAACTATAAACAATTAAATGGACATGAGCTACAGTTCAACTCTTGTTGTAATCAACAGTCTTGGCACTGTAGGAACTATAAACGAGGAACCTCTCTTTCCTAGTTCCACGGAGAGCTCTGGCGACAACTGGCGCTCCTGGTGGACATCAATGCACTCCGATTAATTTGTGGTGATTATAACGACCATAGGGGTGGTGACATAGTGGGCCAGGCCCCTCCCCCCGCTTCCAATCGCACTAATGCGCGATCCATGTTTCAGTTGTTCCATTCATCGCCTAACGCCATCACGGCGGCTCCTGCAACTAAACGGAGACACATGACCGGCTCTCCACCTGCGAATATAAACCTCTCTCTCCACTTGGTCGTGGTGTTATCTGTGAGACAATTACAGCTACAGAAATGTTGAAATCTTGTTGTTATGAGATCATCGCTCTAATATAACAATAAATGTGAGGGGAGTGGACAGACTACAAGTAATACTAGTAGTAGCATAGTAATTAAATACATATAAATACATTTTTATTTCTGCAGCTTTACAACATGTGACCACGTTTGCCCTAAAAGTATGTTTCATGTAAAAACGAGGGTTTACATTTTGGTTGAAATATTAAACGATTTCCATATAGGTCTATAAAGTTTAATAACATTTGTCAGAGCGGATTTTTAGAAAATAGTTTTTTTTTTTGCCCAGACCAACAGACAGATGGTATAGCAAAAAATAGTTTTCCTGTTTCAGGTGGTCATGAAACGTCAACATTTAACAAAATGTCCGAGCTAGATTTTATTTTTACTATCACTATCTCCAAGTGGTTGAGCTTCATTTTTCAAATATTTCTGGGGGAAGACTGTATCCGGTGGTCGCATGGTTTGAGAGGTCACTCTCGTGTTGGATTAGACTGCCGATGCCAGGGAGACCGGGATTCGAATCCTGGCCACTTCCTCTAAATCCAAACTTCCTAATCCCTAACTCAGTAACGTATAATGTTAACAGTCGCGAGACTAACAAAGTAACATAGGGTTGGATGGCAACAAACTGCCCCCTAATTCTGCTCTTCGACCAAAACCCTGAAAGTTTGTAACAACATATGATGGCAGGCTAGGTCAAAAGAGCCCCAAACGTTACATTATATCTAAACTTGGACTTGTTCCTTTCCCGGTTTGTGATTTAGTTCATTCGATAAGGAACTACGTGTGTTCAAAATACATTTAACATTCTCAACGTTATAAAGTAATAGAAAAATTACACTTTTAATGTACAGAAATTTGAAATAATTATTTTTTAGTACACATATAGTTAAATAAAGGAACTAGGAAAATATTAACATTTAAAATAAATTCATCTCGCCCGTTTGACAAAAGAATGCCTTTTTGATTTACGAGTATAATACCCTACTCACTGATTTATTTTAATGGCCGTGGTATTCTGACAGTGTCTATTAAATGTGAACTTTGATTACATTTTTGACGATACTCAAGAAATTAAAAGTAACATTTTTATTTTATACACTAGAATATTTAATGAACACTTTTTTTTTTCATTGCTATACAAAAGTTAAAGAGTGAAAAGTATTCCCTTTTTAAATAACTTTGATAACTTTTCAAAACGTGTTCAAGTTTTTGTGCGATTTTAAACTATCGAAACCTTACCATGTGAGTTGCAGATCTACTTTTCTATGAGTTCAATATTTCTCCGCTATTGCTTTGAAATAAATTTAGTTGTCAGCCTGGCAGATAGAATGCTCTCGTAGCGCATGTATTGCTTTATTAGTACCTCCCCCCTGCGGGACGGGGTTTAGAATAGTCCCGCAGTAACCCCTGCTTGTCGTAAGAAGCGACTAAAAGGGGAGGCTTCTGTGCAGGACGTACCTCGTGTGGGACAAACCTATCCTATATCTTTCCTTTCACATCATTTTCTTCTTCCTTCACTTTCCACCTTTTTTTCACTCTTCCCCCTTCGCTTTATCTATCCTTACCTTTTTCTTCCTTTCCCCCAACGTTCATCCTGCACAGAGGCCTTTGGCCTTTCCGTTGACGACCTTGGCAACTAACCCGGCTCTTCTCTGTTTATTATTGGATACCACTGCCTTGAGCTCCCGAATGAAAGTGCGCTGGTTGTAATATCTTGGTAGAAGGGCCTTAGGGATGACAACCGGGTACCCTACCTTGAGAAAAGACCGGTTGCGTTCATGAGGGTCCCGGACGTAAAATTAGCACTTTCCTGCATACACTTGATGCGGTGACCTCTCTTCCGGCGATACTCCATATGAAGGTTGTCATGTCTAGCGTCTTATGGAGCCTCTCGTCGGAAGAGTTAACAGGGCCCTATGTGGTAGAACCAACTGGGATCAACCTGGGTCTACGATCCGAGTACTTTTGCAGGTTGTCCTCCCACTCATGATTGAGTCTCTTGTCACAACTGACACCTTACTGTCCGCTGGCACCGTACTGCCAAGTTTGCTGGCATCTTACTACCCGGCCCATCACAGGGCCGTATTAATGATAAGAGGCGGAAACGGGTAAGGCCGTCCAGCCCTGTTTTGATGAAAAGCCAGGAAGTGGTGAGGCCCCAGCCCCGTTTCCTGGTGATGTCTCGAGTGGATGAAAGTGAAGATCTGAAACGTGTCAGCCCATTTATCCTCGAAAGAGTGATAAATGGAGCAGCAAAATCTGACGTTTTAATAAGGAAACTGCGCGATGGCACCATTATGATTCAGACTATGACCGACACTCAATCCTCAAATATTATGGCGATCTTCGAAATACCGTTGAGTAATACGGTAAATATACAGGTGAAGGTGGAGCCCCACAGGTTCCTCAATGTTTGCAAGGGAGTGGTCACTTGTTATGACCTCGACTGCATAAGCATTGAGGAGATCTGTGAGGAGCTTTCCCCCCAGCATGTCACCGAAGTGTACCGTATTGTCACAAAAATGAATGGACAAGAAAAGAAGACGGATACGTATATCCTCACATTTGCGACTCCTTCCCTTCCGAAGGAGGTCCGAGCAAGCTTCCACGTGCTCAGGGTCCGGCCGTATGTCCCTAACCCTCGGCGCTGTTTTCAGTGCCAGGAATTTGGGCATACGAAGCTGCGATGCCGTGGTAAGCCAACTTGTGCGGATTATGGACAGGAGGCTCACGAAACACCATGCGAGTCTCCTAAATACTGCGTCAACTGCAAGGGTCCGCATTCCGCCTGGTCTCGGGCCTGTCCAAAATGGAAGGTAGAGAAGAAAGTCCTGGAGATACAATCTGAAAAGAAGATCTCATATGCCCAAGCACGCAAGGAATACGTATCAAGTCAAGCTCCGGTATTTCAAACTTCATATAGCCGGATTGTCAGTCAAAATATAAACTGTCCCAACTGCCATTGCGCAGTTAATATTGCTAAGGAGCCAACGCGACCAGTACCATTGGTCTCTTCTCGAGACATTTATGTTGATTCCGCGCCAACTTCTGTGGCGCCTAAATTTTTAAAGGAGGCCAAACCGCCACAACGATCGTCTCCCCCACCTATACCACCGAGGAGACCTCCTCGAGGAACTCCCCCGAGCCCACCTCAGGGAACACCCCCGAGCCCGCCTCGGGGAACACCCCGAGCCCGCCTCGGGGAACACCCCCGGGCCCACCTCGGGGCATTAAAACAAGGGCGGCCGTTGTTTAGCCTCTCACACCCACCTCTGGGCTTCCGGAGGTGGGGACGAGTTGCGGAACAGGTGAGGCCACTAAGGCGAGTCCCACTGGTGCCTTGAAGAAGGACCAGCGAGAGACCGCCGAAAAAATTTTTATTAAAAAAGCGTCGAAGGCCTTAAAGCCTTCGAACAAGGATCCGAGTACCCAGTCTCTCCAAAATAAGCCGAAGCCTCTCTTGAAGCGAGAGGTACAGGAGAGACTGGGAAAGGCAAGAGGGCCTAAAAAGGGCCTCAACAAATTTTTATTCTTAAAGGATAGTGAAATGGATTGCGCAGATAACTAAATTTCATACTAATAACTTATGTCGCTACTACAATGGAATTGCAGGGGTTTCTATGCTCGTGCAGAGGAAATCAAACTAATAATTTCTTCCCTGCATCCTTCCATCTTGTGTTTGCAGGAGACCCACTTCCGCCCAACTGACAACCCGATGCTTCGTGGGTACGATGTTTATCGTACCGACAAGCCTTTCTTTGATCGGGCTAGCGGAGGTGTGGCTATATTCGTACGAAGTACTATATATCATAAGAATATTAATATTGTTTCTGATCTCCAAGTGATCGCTGTCAGAGTCTCCCTTCCTATGGAGGTAACCGTATGCTGCATCTACCTCCCGCCAGGTGAACATGTTTCCAAGAGGACACTAGAGGCCCGCTTTATACAACTTCCCGCCCCCTATATCATCTTGGGGGACTTTAACGCGCATAACCTGGTGTGGGGGTCTAATTTTACAGACGCCCGCGGGAGGATGGTAGAGGATATTCTTGTCTCGGGAAACCTGGTGTTAATGAACACCGGGACCCAGACACACTTCTCCACCTTTAATGGTGTATCCTCTGCCATCGACCTAGCTCTATGTAGCCCCGGGATTGCTGCTCACTTCCTTTGGGAGGTTCACTCGGACCTATGTGGCAGCGATCACTTTCCAATTCTGCTTTCAAAAATCCAAGATCCTCCCAGTACAGCACGGTTACCCCAATGGGTTCTTAAACGTGCTAACTGGGATAAATTCCGCGAGCTCGCCTTATTCGACGAACCCCATTCTCCCGACGTCGATGTTAAGGCAGGGCAATTTACTTCGACGGTCATAATGGCGGTGAGGGCATCCATCCCTAAATCCTCGCCAAACCCGCGCCACCGTCCTGTTCCCTGGTGGAACGAGGAGTGCCGGCTGGCTATTTCTAACCGTCGAAGAGCCCTGCGTATCTTTAATCGACGTCCTACTTCGGAGAATCTGGAGTCATTCCGGATTCTACATGCTAGAGCTCGCCGTATCATTCGAGAAAGCAGAAGAGAGTCTTGGAGACAGTTTATTTCTACCCTTACTATTTCCACTCCCACAACCAAGGTTTGGGATCACATTCGTAAAGTACGTAGTAGCAAAAATACCATTTATAATATACCCGCACTCATGTCTAACGGTTCACTTGTCGCCTCCCCTATGGAGGTCGCCAATGTATTGGGCTCGATGTTCGCCGCTATTTCTAGCACTGCGAGCTACTCTAACGAGTTCGTGGTGCATAAGCGCAGCATCGAGCGCCTTACTATTGATTTTGGCCAAAGTCGGGGGGAGGATTATAACTCCCCCTTTACTAAAGAGGAACTTACCTATGCCCTGTCCCAGGCGGGCAATACAACTTCTGGCCCTGATGATATCCATTACGAAATGTTGCGCCAACTGTCCCCTGCTGGACGGGCGTTCCTCTTAGACCTCTACAATTGTGTTTGGGAATCTCGTCAATTCCCAACATTGTGGAGGCAAGCAACCGTTATCCCAATATATAAAAGTGTTAAGGATAAATTAGAACCAAATAGTTATAGACCGATAGCCTTAACTAGTTGTGTATGCAAAATATTAGAGAAAATGATCAATAAAATATTTATATGATATCTAGAATCCCGCAATCTACTATCCAATATGCAATGTGGATTTCGCCGTAACCGATCCACGGTGGATCACCTTGTTCACCTTGAGACAGCAGCTCGTGACGCTTTCCTCCATAAACAGCACCTCTTGGCTGTATTTTTGATTTGGAGAAGGCTTACGACACCAACTGGCGGTACGGCATTTTAAAAACCCTGTTTAATTGGGGGTTCCGGGGAACCTCCCTATTTTTATATCTAATTTTATGTCTGATAGACACTTCCGGGTAAGGTTAAACAACACCTTATCCGATGATTTTATTCAAGAAAATGGGGTGCCTCAGGGTAGTATTTTAAGCACTACGTTATTCGCTATCGCGATAAATAGCATCGTGGACAACGTGCACGTACCTGTCCGTTCATGTCTTTTTGTGGATGACTACGCAATTTATTGCAGTTCATCAAGTCTCCACAGGGCTGAACGACAGATACAACTCGCTGTAAACAATCTATGGTTGTGGGCATCTCGTAATGGCTTTCATTTCTCTGCGGCCAAGACGACTATCGTCCACTTCCATAGATTACGTGGAATACAACCAGTCCCCAATATTTTAATGAACAACGTTGTTTTACCTGTCTCCGTGACCGTAAGGTTCCTGGGACTTTTATTCGATTTTAAACTAACTTGGATCCCCCACATCAAAGACCTGAAAGCGAGGTGTATTAAAGCTTTGAATTTACTTAAAGTTGTGAGTGGTCGCTCTTGGGGTGCTGATAGGGAAACCTTGATGCGTCTCTATAGAGCCTTGGTGAGATCAAAACTTGATTACGGCAGTCTTGTATATGGTTCCGCTAGACCCTCGGCGTTAAAGATGCTCGATAGCGTCCACCATGCTGGCATTCGACTGGCTACTGGTGCTTTTCGTACCAGTCCAGTTGTCAGCATCTGTGCTGAAGCCGGTGAGCCCCCTCTTTCTTACCGGCGGTCTTACCTCCTGGCATCTTACGTGTCGAAACTGCATTGCATGCCAAATAATGTTTCTTACCGCCCTGTATTTCATCCCCCTAACCGTGTCTTGTATGAAACTAAATGGCGTAGTACAAGGCCGGTTGGGATCCGGATGCTATCTGTTTTCGACACGTGTGGGATAGTGCTGCCAAAGGCTATCCCCACATCACCAGGTCGAGTTTCTCCCTGGAAAATACGCCCTCCGAAATGCCATTTTGATCTTGCCAAGTTCCCTAAAGCGACCACCCCAAACTTTGTATATGAGAGGACTTTTAATGAGCTCCTCTCCACTCGCTTTCACGGATTTGAGCGCATCTACACTGATGGCTCTAAATCTGGAGTCTCCGTGGGATGTGCTTTTGTTGTGGAAGGATCCAATTTTAAATTTGGTTTACCTAATGAAACCAGTGTATTTACAGTTGAATTATATGCCATTTTTAAATCTTTGTGTGTTGTTTACCGAAGTAGTCACCGTTCTGTCCTCATCTGCACGGATTCCATGAGTGCTATGTCGGCATTGTCCACTCTCTACTCGTGGAATCCTCTCGTGCAGATGATTCACGAACAAATTTTAAAAATTGATTCATTAAGCACCCGGCTCGCCTTTTGCTGGATTCCTGGTCACGCTGGTCTTCCAGGAAATGAACTGGCGGACCAGGCAGCCAAGGAGGCAGCACGTATGCCTCCGGAGGCGAGTTTGGGTGTCATGTTTTTAGATCTAAAGGGTTATGTTCGGCGTGGAGTCTTACGCACCTGGCACGAGCAGTGGGTCTCGACCCCTGCTCAGAACAAGCTGCGGTCCATCAGGGACGGTGTGTCGCGATGGCCCTCTTCTATACGAAAGTCTTTTTCATCGTGACGAGACTCCGCGTCGGGCATACTTCATTGACCCATAGTTTTTTACTAAGAGGGGATCCACCTCCAGTGTGTGAGTTTTGTGATACTCCCCTTAGTGTGCATCACATTTTGTTGGAGTGTCGCAAACTAGCCCCTATCCGTCTGGCTCTTGATTTTAAAGGTGACTTACGTTTTTTATTACGCGATAGTGCGGATGGAGTTATTTGTTTACTCCGTTTTATACGCCAGGCGGATCTTTTTAATGCCATTTGAGTCACTTTTATAAAGTGGCTCTTTTGGATATTATCTCATATTGAGATCTTTTTAACGGTTTTATTACAATTTAACATGTTGTTTTGTCTTTTTAACGTATTATCATTTTAACATGTTTTGTCTTTTTAACGTGTTATATTTTAATATGTTTGTTTTGTCTTTTTATTGGAGTGATACACTTGTGGTTTTTTTTTTAGCAGGTGTATCACTTAATTTATACCAAGAGGCCATTTGAGCATTCCTATGGAGTGTCTCAGATGGTGAAGGTTATATCTCTTTCCCCTATGGGGATTTTATTAGGTTTTTAATATATTTCAAGGCCCTAATGACCTAGATGTGTCGATGGGCCGTTAAACAATAATAATAATATTAATTTTTTTTTAAAAACTACCCTCATTGGACCCAACCGGGATTTTGACCCCAATATCCCCTTTCTTAGTACCGGTTTAACACGAGAATGACGCCTTAGACCATACGGTCATTGAGGCGAGTTATCTTGAAGAGGAGAATGGTCTTCACCAACAGACGGCGGTCGCTCAGTCTATATGGCTTGCGTGCGGGCTTACGCCATTGATTATTATTGTTGTTATTTTTTTTCTCAATAGCTCTTATAAGGTGAGCCACATAGGTTGTTGTATTCATAGTGCCAATTCTAGATTTGTCAAATTTGACTTCTATCATAAAAGAAAAACTAAAGTGAGCAAGCGACTTGGTGGTCAGACTGGCGAGCGCGTGATTAGCAGATAGCTCTCGATAGTTGTTGACGAGGATGCTCCGAATCTTGGCTCAGTGAACTGAGGGTAGTTTTTAACCAGTGATTTATTGTTGTGGTTTTCTCATACTCTCTCCACGCTAATGGTGATTCTTATTTGTAAAGGCCTAGTATTTTAACATATCAGTTTTACATACATATACATATACATATGTGTGTATATGTATATATATTTATACATAGGTATGGTTTATGATCTTACCAATTAATATAGGCCGTTAGTAGCAAGTGTGCTAAACCTATTGATAGTAATAAAAATAAGTTTTTCTAGCACTCAATAAACCAACCCACAATAATATTGCCTAGCACCTGTAAACTAGACTGTCATGGGTCAAACGCGCGCGCTCAGTCACTCACTCGCTCGCGTGCTCCAGTCTAGCCACCTCTCATTACAACCAATGTGTTCTATTTTATCTTTTAGTCGCTCGCTCCAGTCTGGCCACCTCTCATTACAACTAATGTGTTCTATTTTATATTTTAGTCGCTCGCTTGCCCAGTCTGGCCACCTCTCATTACAACCAATGTGTTCTATTTTATCTTTTAGTCGCTCGCTCCAGTCTGGCCACCTCTCATTACAACCAATGTGTTCTATTTTATATTTTAGTCGCTCGCTTGCCCAGTCTGGCCACCTCTCATTACAACCAATGAGTTCTATTTTATATTTTAGTCGCTCGCTTGCCCAGTCTGGCCACCTCTCATTACAACCAATGTGTTCTATTTTATATTTTAGTCGCTCGCTTGCCCAGTCTGGCCACCTCTCATTACAACCAATGTGTTCTATTTTATCTTTTAGTCGCTCGCTTGCCCAGTCTGGTCACCTCTCATTACAACCAATTTGTTCTATTTTATCTTTTAGTCGCTCGCTTGCCCAGTCTGGCCACCTCTCATTACAACCAATGTGTTCTATTTTATATTTTAGTCGCTCGCTTGCCCAGTCTGACCACCTCTCATTACAACCAATGTTTTCTATTTTATCTTTTAGTCGCTCGCTTGCCCAGTCTGGCCACCTCTCATTACAACCAATGTGTTCTATTTGATCTTTTAGTCGCTCGCTTGCCCAGTCTGGCCACCTCTCATTACAACCAATGTGTTCTATTTTATCTTTTAGTCGCTCGCTTGCCCAGTCTGGCCACCTCTCATTACAACCAATGTGTTCTATTTTATCTTTTAGTCGCTCGCTTGCCCAGTCTGGCCACCTCTCATTACAACCAATGTGTTCTATTTTATATTTTAGTCGCTCGCTTGCCCAGTCTGGCCACCTCTCATTACAACCAATGTGTTCTATTTTATCTTTTAGTCGCTCGCTGGAAGAGGAAAACTCGCTAAGGAGTCAGTATCATTTGGCTTACCGGTGACGAAGATTTGGGTTCAAGTCCCGGCTGGAATCACCCACTTTACTGGAAAGGATTTTTTATCCTTTATCCATGGATATGCTGGTATACTTACTCTTGAATTAGCTCTTCATACTTAAATAGGGAGATTCAGATACTTCTGGGGGGAAATTTTGATTAAAATGGTGAACATTGACGCGCTTCCCTCCCCCTTGTGTTGCGACTCCCCCACCACCAAGCCCACCACCCCACCTCTTAGTCCCTTATTAATTGCATTGTTTAATTAACTACCCTAATTAATCGCTTTATAAAATTCAAAATTGCCACCAAAATACCTTAAAAAGTTATGTGAAAATCCAAGACCTAATAAAACTTACAACTTTATATGAAAATCCAAAAGGACCACCCTATACCTTACAACGTAATGTGGAAATTCAAGATGGTCGCCACCAAAATCAAAGATGACCACTCGTATACCTTATAAGCAGAGGGGGAGTCAGCCAGACCCCCAAAGCACATCAACGCGCCCTCATGATGACAAATTCCCTACGCCCAGCAACGATTTTTCATTATCTCTCCAGGCGAATGCTGATGCACTTTACATATTCTGAATACCTCATCTACAGCAAATCCTCAACACCCTAACCTCATAGCGGTAAATTACCAACGTTTCCGCTTAAGGTTATGACATTTCTTCCCTTTGACTTACCTTTCTCTCCCTGACACCAATTTTTTATGCAAAATTCCCTTTTTGACTATTAAGGTTATTTTTTACAGGTTTTGCCCCCCCCCCCCCCCGAGCCCTAGTCCACAACAGTGAGTTACCCTTGACGCTCTGACACCCCCTCTAACACGACGTCCCGACGCACCCAACACCCGAACCACATAACAGTAATTTACCCTCAACGTCAGGACGCCCCACGAACACGACACTCTGGCACTCCCAACAACTCGGATCCATAGTGGTAAATCCCTGGCGCCCTGTTGCTCCTAGTAACTCAAGCCCATATCAATAACTCCTCATCCTGACCCGCTCTCTCCCAATCAATGCAGGTCTCGACAGGCTTTCCCACCCCCTTTCCTCTAACCCCTGGCTCCATATCCTCATCCTCTAATCCTCACAACAGTTTAGAGGTGGCGGCATGGCTTTAAAATAGAAATAAAATCTTATTAAAATATAATTAAAGTTATATTTAACCTTATAGCGTTATGTGGAATATCAAAATGGCTCTACCCCCCCCCCCCCCCTTCCCTCCTTGTACGCAGGTCCTGATATGCACCCAAAACCCCAGGTTCTATAGCCCTCAAGGCAAGGTCATTGGTTCCAAGATCTGAGAGGTGATGGATTATTTTAATGTTATTTATTTGATGGTCATGATGGGACTGAATATTTGTAATGAGATGGAAGTTATAATTTATTACACCTAGCCTTATAAGACCTAACGGCACAAGACCTAAATGCTATAAGATCTAAACCCCATGAGACCTAACTTCACAGCACCTAATTTTATAGCTCCTAACTTTACTAGACCTAAAAGCACTGGACCTAAAATTAATTTCTCATATATTACTTTAAAAATCCTTAACAGTTCAAGCAGGCAGTGGACCTAAAGGCACAAGACCTAATTTTATAAGACCTAAAGGCATAGCTCCTAAACTTTAGGTCTTGTGAAATTAGGTCCACTGCATGTCATCCAAGGTTTCTATCCTGGACACAGTCGATCCTTAAATATTTATTTCTAATTGTCTTGACATATTTAGTTAAATACTATAAATAATTTATTCAAATATGTTTTATATTAAGTCATAAGTGAATATATTTATTATTATTGTCAGACCTTTTTACACAAATCTCAACAACCGTATTATTGAATTTAAAATTTAAAAGGTGAAGATGTGCTAATTTTATTTTATGTTTACAAATATATGATTTTGATTTGTTTGTTTGTTTGTTTGTTTGTTTGTAAGCGTTTTATTTCATAATTGTAACACATATATCAGAATGAACAGTAATAAAAACATATGAAACATAAAGGACAGACAGTTAACACCAGCCCCGAAGGGCTCTCGAAAACGGACACGACATGGACATACAGTACAAAACTCAACAAGAAAAACAATGGCGCCCTGGCGGGCTGAAGATTGCTATCCATAGGTTGGGGGTGGGAAAGTAAGTATAAAAACCCACCCCATAGCACATGTTGGGTCGCCAGGACCGTTAAAAAATACATACAGTACAAAGGAGAGAGAGGGAGCAGAAGCAGAAACAAAGGAGGGAGAAAAAGAAACACAGGAATAGGTAATGAAATAGCGGAGGAGGAGTGACCCCGGTCGGGTGATATATAATCAATTAAATTAAGTACTTTATGCGTGCTTTTACGTCTTGTCCATAGAATGTAGATTTAAAGAAAAAATATAATAACAGTAACACACAACTTTATTAACCAGAGTTGACATATAAAAGGGAATATGTTAAAATATTAACAAAGTCAGGGAGGGCCTAAATATTCTTACTTATAATTTTCCAAAGTTGCAAAATAGCTCCACATCAATATGACAATGTTGATACTCAATTGCGATGTTGAGCCATCAAGATACAACTATCTTTGTGAGCCACCGGGGCCACTAGTTGGTTGAGTGGTAGAGTAATGGGACAAAATGGATGACATGCAGTGGACCTAATTTCACAAGACCTAAAGTTTAGGAGCTATGCCTTTAGGTCTTATAAAATTAGGTCCAGTGAAGTTAGGTCTTGTAATATTAGGTCTTATAAAATTAGGTCTTGTGCCTTTAGGTCTACTGCCTGCTTGAACAGTTAAGGATTTTTAAAGTAATATATGAAAAATTAATTTTAGGTCCAGTACCTTTAGGTCTAGTAAAGTTAGGAGCTATAAAATTAGTTGTTATAAAGTTAGGTCTTATAAAGTTAAGAAATTTAGTTTAGGAGTTGTGACTTTAGGTCTTATAATTTTAGGTCCACTGCCGCATGTCCCACTGGCACAACCAAATACAGTAGAGTACAATAACACACTAAATTGAGACTCTCTCTGACAGCGACAAGTATTCAGTTTTAAAAATAATGCATTATGGGTAATATACAGGTAGTGCAACCTACCGAACAAACTTTCATGCAGCAAAACTAAATGTGAACATAACAAACACTGCCATCTAGTAGAGAAATTCAGAGTTTTGAAACGCAAATATGATCAATTAATTAATATTTTTAATAAGATATAGAGAGAAAGCTTGAATCACGATGAGGTGTAAATTAATTATATTATGGCGAGAATGATTTTGATTAAAATATAATTGTTGACTTATCAACACAATAGCAATATGCAAGCCCGACACACATCTAACTTAAAATAATATCCTATACTAGATAGCTGTTTCCCGCGGCTTTGCTCGCGTGGAAGTTGATTATATACAAATACGAAAATATACATATGTATTTACAGATTAATTTAAAATATTACGTTACGTTGATGACCATAACTTGACCTCATCTCAAAAATAATGCAAGTCCGATACAAACTTTCACCCCCTTTTTCATCCCTTATTAAATAAAATTTCCAAAATTCCTGAAACACGTATTTATTTGTTTTACGTCAATAACCGAAATACAAAATTTTGTTTATGTAACTTTCAAAATGACGGACTTTCATACATATTATTATTATTATTATTATTATTATTACTATCAGCACCGCGTCTTACTACCCGTTCGGGTTATACGCACTTACGCTAATGTGTAATGGTAGGGTGATAGTGAGATGAAGTGAAGGACCTACAGTTTAACGTGGAATCCGAACCACGGTGGAGGCCTGGCATTCCCCACTTCATACATATTATCATACATATTATCATCCCCTATTTTGACCCCTTTGGGGTGGAATTTTCTAAAATCCTTTCTTAGTGGATGCCTACATAACAAAATGAATATACAGTCCGAATTTCATGCTTGTAGCCTTGATAGTTTGCGCTCGGCGATGATGAATCAGTCAGTAAGGACATGTTATTTTATAAGTATAGATAACTCAATTTATCAAAACTAAAACTGAACACGGTTTATACCCATTCTACCATCTAAAAATCTTAAACAAACAAACATTAGGACGAAATCAAAATTCAGGTGTCACAAGTCAGTGGTCTGAAGTGTCACAAGTCGGTGGTCTGAAGTGTCACAGGTCGGTGGTGTGAAGTGTCACAAGTCGGTGGTCTGAAGTGTCACAAGTCGGTGGTCTGAAGTGTCACAGGTCGGTGGTCTGAAGTGTCACAAGTCGGTGGTCTGAAGTGTCACAGGTCGGTGGTCTGAAGTGTCACAAGTCGGTGGTCTGAAGTGTCACAAGTCGTTGGTCTGAAGTGTCACAAGTCGGTGGTCTGAAGTGTCACAAGTCGGTGGTCTGAAGTGTCACAGGTCGTTGGTCTGAAGTGTCACAAGTCGTTGGTCTGAAGTGTCACAAGTCGGTGGTCTGAAGTGTCACAGGTCGGTGGTCTGAAGTGTCACAAGTCGTTGGTCTGAAGTGTCACAGGTCGGTGGTCTGAAGTGTCACAAGTCGTTGGTCTGAAGTGTCACAAGTCGGTGGTCTGAAGTGTCACAAGTCGGTGGTCTGAAGTGTCACAGGTCGGTGGTCTGAAGTGTCACAAGTCGGTGGTCTGAAGTGTCACAGGTCGGTGGTCTGAAGTGTCACAAGTCGGTGGTTTGAAGTGTCACAAGTCGGTGGTCTGAAGTTTTCGTGAAAACACCAAAAAACAGTGGGTGCTGCTGGCAGCACCCATAACAGCACGAATTCTGAAACCTATGCCAATATTTAGTGCTGAATTTGTGCCACAAGAATATCCTATCCCTATAATTGGTTCCGCCATAGATTTTGTGAAAACTAAAAAAAAACTCTGGGTGATGCCAACATCACGTAGCAGCAACCGTATCGGCACAAATTCTGAAACCTTTACCAATATTTAGTGATAAATTTGTGCAATAAGAATATCTTACTCTCATAATCTGTACCCCCATAGTTTCCATGAAAACACCTCAAAACGATAAGTTGTGTTAACACCATGTTGTATTCAGTACTGGCCAGCCCTAACTTTAAGGCCGACCCTAGTTATTCCCACCTGTACACCCTGTGACGACATAGTTGTATCCAACTGGAGTCCACGATAGTTATATGAGGTTGCATCAAAACTCAGACATATATATATATATATATATATATATATGAGTGCTGTTTATTTATGACAATAGATGAAAAAAATAGGAGCTTGATCAATACATTGATGAAATAATTTTTAAAATACTCTTTTCTTTGAACATCTAATGCTCTTTTTTTTTTTCAAAATATTTAAATAATTTATAAAAAGGATCCCATTTTATTTATTAATTGTAGAATTGATAATTGTATACACCACAGGCTAGATGAAGACTAGTTTGAATTCCTAGATGTTATAGTTTGCAATGAAGCATTATTTTTACCATTAATACACTAAAATATATATATTTTTTAATGTATTTCTTTACCATTGGTAAAAATTATGGAACACTATGTTTAAATTGCGAATGTGAATACATAGCAATGTCACGTACTGAGTTTGTGCTACAATTCTCAAATTATGTTCTGCCATAGTTTTAGTTTAAACGCATTCAAGCTTTGGGCGCTGATAAATTATTAAACCTATGCAAATATGAAGTGCTCAATTTGTGCCCAAAATATTGTACAGTCCCGTAATTTGTGTCGTTATCCCGCAATAGTGTTTGTAAAAATATTCAAACACGTTGGGTGCTGCTAACTTCGCATAGTATTATCACTAAATTAATGGCAAAACTTTCTTAGTTTTACTATAAATACATCCAACTACTATTATTTGCGACCTCATACTTTTCTGAAAAATATTAAAATACTGTGGATGCGGCTGATAGCACCATCAACAGTACAAATTCTGAGATCTATGCCAACATTGAATACCAAATTTTAGTCGTAAAGAATATCCCATACCTAATATTTGGGTCGCCATAGTTTTCATGAAAATACCAGTGGCCTCATATTCAAATTAAGGAACGCCGTTTAGAGGAATTGCACCCACATTAGCGTAGAGTGTGTGAGTGAGTTTATGTGTAAAGGGAGTGGGGAGATGTAATAAATCATAATAAATGATCAAAACCACCTGGCTAAGATTCTTGCCTTGTCCTCACAGCAAGTGGCAATTAGTTTATCATAAGGCTGACTCCTTTTAAACCATGCGACTGCTGATGCAGAAAACCCCTCTCTTTCAAATAAGCTTCTAGTCCTATCTAATATCACCTCCAATGTTACACATTTGAGATACACGTGAGGATATTTACTGCTCAAGTAATTTTTTGTGTGAATAGTTGGCATTTTAATAGTTTTCGCCCCCCCTGCGGGACGGGGCTTAGAATAGTCCCGCAGTAACCCCTGCTTGTCGTAAGAGGTGACTAAAAGGGGAGGCTTCTGTGCAGGACGTACCTCGTGTAGGACAATCCTATCCAACATCTTTCCTTTCACATCATTTTCTTCTTCCTTCATTTTCACACATTTTTTCACTTTACCCCCTTCGCTTTATCTCTACTTATTTTTTCCCTTCCCATTCATCCTGCACGGAGGCCTTTGGCTTTTCCGTTGACGACCTTGGCTACTAACCCGGCTATTCTCCGTTTATTATTGGATACCACTGCTTTGAGCTCCTGAATGAAAGTGCGCCGGTTGCAATACCTTAGTAGAAGGGCCTTAGGGATGACAATAACCGGGTACCCTACTTTGGGAAAAGATCGGTTGCGTTCATGAGGGCCCGGACGTAAAATTGGCACTTTCCTACACCCACTTGCTGCGATGACCTCTCTCTCGGCGATGCTCTATGCGAAGGTTGTCATGTCTAGCGTCGTATAGGGCCTCTCTTCGGGATAGTTAACAGGGCCATATGTGGTAGTACCAACTTGGATCACCCTGGGTCCACGATCCGAGTACTGTGTAGGTTGTCCCCAATTAAGGCATGGCCGATAATATTGTCGCCGCTGGCACCGTACTGCCAAACCCTGCTGGCAACTCACTGCCCGGCCCTTCAAAAGGCCGTAATATAGATAAGAGGCGGAAACGGGTAAGGCCGTCCAGCCCTCAATTATAAGAAATCCAGGAGGTGGTGAGGCCCCAGCTCCGCTTCCTGGTAATGTCTCGAGTGGACGAAGGTCAGAACATGAAACGGGTGAGCCCGTTTATCCTCGAAAGAGCGGTAAATGGTGCAGCAAAGACAAGTGTCTCTATAAGAAATCTTAGTGACGGCACCATTCTCATTCAGACAACATCTGACATCCAATCAGGCAACATACTGGCTCTTAAAGAAATACCGTTGAGCAATACGTCTCGTATACCGGTGAAGGTGAAACCCCACAGGTTCCTCAATGTTTGCAAGGGAGTGGTCACTTGCTATGACCTCGACTGCGTGAGCATTGAGGAAATCTGTGAGGAGCTAGCCCCTCAGAATGTCACTGAAGTATACCGCATAATAGTGAAAAAGAACGGCAGTGAAAAAAAGACTGATACTTATATCCTTACCTTTGCGACTCCAACCCTTCCAAAGGAGGTCCGAGCGGGTTTCCACGTGCTCAGGGTCCGGCCGTATGTCCCTAACCCTCGGCGCTGCTTTCAGTGCCAGGAGTTTGGACATACTAAACTGCGATGCCATGGAAAGCCAACCTGTGCGTATTGCGGACAGGAGGCTCACGATACACCGTGTGAGTCTCCTAAATTCTGCGTTAACTGCAAGGGTACGCACTTTGCTTGGTCTCGGGCCTGTCCGAAATGGAAGGTGGAGAAAAAAGTGCTGGAGATACAAACCGAAAAGAAGATTCCATACAACCAAGCACGCAAAGAATACGTATCTAGCCAATTTCCGGTATTTCAGAGCTCTTACAGTCAGATAGTTTCCCAAAATATCAATTGCTCCAACTGCCATTGCGTAGTTAACATTTCAAAGCCTTCTTCGAGACCCGTGCCACTGACCTCTACTCGAGAAAAAAATAGTAATAGCGCGCCGGCAACGGTGGCGATAAAATAAGTGCCCAAGGTGTAAACTTCGGAGATGTTGTCTCCACCACCTGTGCCACCTAGGAGTCCTCCTCGTGGCCCTCCTCGGAGAACATCCCCTATTCCACCTCGGGTAACCCCCCCCGAATCCATCACGGGGAGCCCCCCTGAGCCCACTTCGGGGAACCCCCCGAGCCCACCTCGGGGAACCCCCCCGAGCCCACCTCGGGGAACACCCCCCCGAGCCAACCTCGGGGAACACCCCCCCGAGCCAACCTCGGGGAACACCCCCCCGAGCCAACCTCGGGGAACACCCCCCCGAGCCAACCTCGGGGAACACCCCCCCGAGCCAACCTCGGGGAACACCCCCTCAAGTCCACCTCGGGGAACACCCCCCGAGTCCAACTCGGGGAACAAAAGTATTAGCGGCCGTTGTTGGTTCGCCCACTCTTGCCTCTGAGTCTTCGGAGGTTAGGGTGGGTGTCGAAACAGGTGAGGCCGCTAAGGCGAGTCCTGCCAGTGCCTCGAGAAGGGCCCAACGAGGTATCGCCGAAATTAATGGTCTAGAAAAAAAAAGCGTCGAAGGCTATAACAAAGCCTTCGCGCATCGACCCAACGCCCAAATCTCTTCTGGAGAAACAAAAGCCTCTCTTGAAACAAGAGGTCCAGGAGAGACTCGGCAACGCAAGAGGACCTAAAAAGGTTCATAACCAATTTTTACTTTTGAGAGATAGCGCCATGGATTGCGTGGATGAATAAACCTATATTTATACATAATGTCGCTACTACAATGGAATTGTAGGGGTATCTATGCTCGTGTAGAGGAAATTAAACTACTAATTTCTTCCCTGCATCCTCCCATCTTGTGTTGGCAGGAAACCCACTTCCACCCAACTGACAACCCGATGCTTCGTGTGTACGATGTATATCGTACCGACAAGCCACTCTTTGATCGGGCTAGTGGAGGTGTGGCTATATTTGCACGTAGCAACATATATCATAAGTTTATAAATATTGTCTCTGATCTCCAAGTGATTGCTGTCAGAGCCTCCCTTCCTATGGAGGTAACCGTATGCTGCATTTACCTCCCACCAGGTGAACGCGTTTCCAAGAGGACTCTAGAGGCCCTCTTTGTACAACTTCCCGCCCCCTATATCATCTTGGGGGACTTTAACGCGCATAATCTGGTGTGGGGGTCTAATTTTACAGACACCTGCGGGAGGATGGTAGAGGATATTCTTGTCTCGGGAAACCTGGTGTTAATGAACACCGGCACCCAGACACACTTCTCCACCTTTAATGGTGTATCCTCTGCCATCGACCTAGCCCTATGTAGCCCCGGGATTGCTGCTCACTTCCTTTGGGAGGTTCACTCGGACCTATGTGGCAGCGATCACTTTCCCATTCTGCTTTCACAAATTCAAGATCCTCCCAGTACAGCAGGGTTCCCCCAATGGGTTCTTAAACGTGCTAACTGGGATAAATTCCGCGAGCTCACCGTATTCACGAACCCTATTCTCCTGACGTCGATGTTAAGGCTGGGCAATTTACTTCGACGGTCATAGCGGCGGCGAGGGCATCCATCCCTAAATTCTCGCCAAACCCGCGCCACCGTCCTGTTTCCTGGTGGAACGAGAAGTGCCGGCTGGCTATTTATTACCGTCGGAGGGCCCTACGTCTCTTTCATCGACGTCCAACTTCGGAGAATCTGGAGTCATTTCGGATTATACGTGCTAGAGCTCACCGTATTATTCGAGAAAGCAGAAGAGAGACTTGGAGACAGTTTATTTCTACCCTTACTATTTCCACTCCCACAACCAAAGCTTGGGACCATATTCGTAAATTACGTAGTAGCAAAATACCATTAATAATATACCTGCGCTCATGTCTAACGGTTCGCTTGTCTCCTCCCCTATGGAGGTCGCCATATATTGGCTCGGTGTTCGCCGCTATTTCTAGCACTCCGAGCTACTCTAACGAGTTCACCGTGCATAAGAGGAGCATCGAGCGCCGTACTATTGATTTTGGTCCAAGTCGGTGGGAGGATTATAACTCCCATTTCACGCAAGATGAACTGACCTATGCCCACACCCAGGCGGGCAACACAGCTTCCGGTCCAGATGATATCCACTATGAAATGTTGCGGCAGCTGCCCCCTGCCGGACACGCATATCTACTGGACCTCTTCAATAGTGTCTGGGACTCTCATCAGTTCCCATCACTTTGGAGGCCATCAATCGTTATCCCATTATATAAAAGTGGCAAAGATAAATTAGAGCCAACTAGTTATCGACTGATTGCTTTAACTAGTTGTGTATGTAAAATACTGGAAAAAATAATTAATAAACGATTTATATGGTATTTAGAATCCCGCAATCTGCTATCTAATATTCAATGTGGTTTTCGCCGGAACCGATCTACAGTTGATCATCTTGTCCGTCTAGAGACGGCTGTTCGTGACGCTTTTCTCCATAAGCAGCACCTTCTGGCTGTTTTCTTCAATCTGGAGAAAGCGTACGACACCACCTGGCGGTACGGCATTTTGAAAACACTTTTTAATTGGGGGTTTCGAGGAAACCTTCCTTCTTTTATATCTAATTTTATGTCGGATAGACACTCCCGGGTAAGGTTAAATAACACCTTATCCGATGATTTTATTCAAGAAAATGGGGTGCCTCAGGTTAGTATTTTGAGCTGTACGTTGTTCGCTATCGCGATAAATAGTATTGTGGACAACGTGCGCTCACCTGTTCGTTCATGCCTCTTTGTGGATGACTACGGAATTTATTGCAGTTCGTCAAGTCTCCACAGGGCTGAACGACAGATACAACTGAGTGTTAACAATCTTTGGTCGTGAGCATCGTGTAATGGCTTTCGCTTCTGTGCAGCAAAAACGACGGTCGTCCACTTCCATAGATTACGTGGAATACAGCCAGCCCCCAATATTTTAACGAAACACGCCGTTCTACCAGTCTCAGAAACCGTCAAGTTTCTTGGACTTTTATTTGATTTTAAATTAACTTGGATCCCCCACATCAAGGACTTGAAAGCGAGGTCTATAAAAGCACTAAACCTGCTCAAAGTGGTTAGCAGTCGGTTCTGGGGTGCAGATAGGGAAACCTTGATGCGCCTCTATAGAGCCTTGGTGAGATCAAAACTTGATTACGGCAGTTTTGTATATGGTTCCGCTAGACCTCGGCGTTAAAGATGCTCAATAGCGTCCACCATGCTGGCATTCGACTGGCTACTGGTGCTTTTCGTACCAGTCCAGTCGTCAGCATCTGTGCCGACGCCGGTGAGCCCCCTCTTCTTACCGGCGGTCTTATCTCCTGGCATCTTACGATTCGAAACTGCATTGCATGCCAATAATGTTGCTTACCCCCTGTGTTTCACCCCCTAACCGTGTCTTGTATGAAACTAAAATGGCGTAGTACAAGGCCGGTTGGCATCCGGATGCTATCGGTTTTCGACACGTGTGGGATAGTCCTGCCAAAGGCTATCCCCACATCACCAGGTCGAGTTTCTCCCTGGAAGATACCCCTCCGAAATGCCATTTTGATCTTGCCAAATTCCCTAAAGCGACCACCCCAAACTTTGTATATGAGAGGACCTTTAATGAGCTCCTCTCCACTCGCTTTCACGGATTTGAGCGCATCTACACTGATGGCTCTAAATCTGGAGTGTCCGTGGGATGTGCTTTTGTTGTGGAAGGATCCAATTTTAAATTTGGTTTACCTAATGAAACCAGTGTTTTTACGGCTGAATTATATGCCATTTTTAAATCTTTGTGTTTTGTTTACCGAAGAAGTCACCGTTCTGTCTCATCTGCACGGATTCCATGAGTGCTCTGTCGGCATTGTCCACTCTCTACTCATGGAATCCCCTCGTGCAGATGATACATGAGCAAATTTTAAAATTGATTCATTAAGCACCCGGCTCGACTTTTGCTGGATTCCTGGTCACGCTGGTCTTCCAGGAAATGAACTGGCGGACCAGGCAGCCAAGGAGGCAGCACGCCTGCCTCCGGAGGCGAGTCTGGGTGTCATGTTTTTAGATCTAAAGGGTTATGTTCGGCGTGGAGTCTTACGCACCTGGCACGAGCAGTGGGTCTCGACCCCTGCTCAGAACAAGCTGCGGTCCATCAGGGACGGTGTGTCGCAATGGCCCTCTTCTATACGAAAGTCTAGAAGAGAGGAGGTCATCGTGACGAGACTCCGCGTCGGGCATACTTCATTGACCCATAGTTTTTTACTAAGAGGGGATCCGCCTCCAGTGTGTGAGTTTTGTGATACTCCCCTTAGTGTGCATCACATTTTGGTGGAGTGTCGCAAACTAGCCCCTATCCGTCTGGCTCTTGATTTTAAAGGTGACTAACGTTTTTTATTACGCGATAGTGCGGATGGAGTTATTTGTTTACTCCGTTTTATACGCCAGGCGGATCTTTTTAATGCCATTTGAGTCACTTTTATAAAGTGGCTCTTTTGGATATTATCTCATATTGAGATCTTTTTAACAGTTTTATTACAATTTAACATGTTGTTTTGTCTTTTTAACGTATTATCATTTTAACATGTGTCATTTTAACGTGTTATATTTTAATATGTTTGTTTTGTCTTTTTATTGGAGTGATACACTTGTGGATTTTTTTAGCAGGTGTATCACTTAATTTATACCAAGAGCCCATTTGAGCACTCCTATGGAGTGTCTCAGATGGTGAATGTTTTATCTTTTCCCCAATGGGGTTTTTATTATGTTTTTCATATATTTCAAGGCCCTAATGACCTCGATGTGTCGATGGGCCTTTAAACCATAATAATAATAATAATAATAATAATAATAATAAATTTCATGATAAAGTACCAATATAATAAATAGATACCCATGTGTGAGATTCCTACAGAACATACATGCTTTTATCATAGAATACCTTGAATAGATGGTAGATTATATTGTTTTATTAAATCCTTTAGTATCTTTTTATTCTTTTAGCCTCGTATGGGAAATTCTCGTGATATCTTGGATACTAAATATTATAATACAGTATCGCGTGTAATATTGGCGTTTATATTCCTTACAAATATTACATTCATAAATCACACTCTTTCGTTTTTATAAAATAAAGCCATTATTATTATTTGTTGCAGGAAACATAATGTATTTCAATATATTATAATAATGGTTACTTAGATACATATTATTATTGTGTTTTACTTTATATAATAAAATATTTATTTTCATACGTATAGTCAATAATTTAAATGAAGCTCTGTTGTGAGTACAAGCATATTTTCATATTATATGCATCATTATTTTAACTTCATGTTGTGTGTCCATTCACCAACAAGTAGAACTGTCTCCAACAGTTTTACAATATAAGCTCCCTTCTTTATTTAAAAATATAAGAATTGTAAATATCAAATTAACCATTTTAACACAATTTCGATATGAATTTTTTTTTTAACTCTCTTAAAGACTGGACAATTTAAAGCCAGAAAGAAGACGATATGATTTAGACCAGAGGATGGTTCTTCAAGGACCTTTAAGTTTTATTTGTATGTATTAGTTAATATAATTCATTTACTGAAAGGATCAGTGATGCCTGCGCTTGGGTGTGGTCTAACACACTAACAAAGAACAAGTACATTTCTTGGCAGTACTGAAACCTCTGTGAATATTTAATTTATTTTATTTTTGTAACACGTAAAAACGTTGTTTTATTATTGGAAGATTTTTTTTCTTGAATAAGAAGTATCTTTTGTGTTGTTATCAAGAACTGATTATAGTGTATAAATAAGACTATTTTATTGGAGTGTGTATTGCTGTGGAAAATATTTATGGTGAGAATAAATAACTTAGAGTTATTGTTGCTGTGTGAATCAATAGGGTTGTAAAATTGTATTATTATTATTATTCATTATTAGTATCGAGTTCGGGTACCCAGAGGCCCGAGGCTAAGTCCGGGATGTTTCTGCGCTGGCGCTAGTGGGCAGGCATATAAATAGTGTGTATAAACAGGGATGTGGAATTATTTGAAGGTTTGAGGGAAGAGTGAGGAAGAAAGAAACATTACAGAGTGGCACACCAATGTGGGGATCGACGTTCGGTCACCCAAGGCTCGTATAATTATTGTTGTTTGTTCAGCTTTGGGTGGTTCGATCAGGGCTTATTGAACTTGCCACGACTAAGGGAATTATGGAGAGAAACGGCAGGAGGCACTCCCATTCGTACAATACAAGGTCAAGGTCACTATCAGAAGTTGAGGACAGACGGGTAGTAATTGACACTCCACCAGGAATGAACCAAGGCACGGGTGAGATAGCTGCTGGGAGTGGCGTCATTAACCATCAGGTCTTAGTAATGCTACTAGAGGGAGACGCCGTTCCGCCGCAAATGTTGCCAGCAGCAGCAGTGTTCGACTTACTGGGTTTAGCGGTAATATTAAATTGTATGCGGGAGTAGATGACTGCTCTACGCACAGCCCAGGAGGGGGCTCGAACAGCGGCACAGTCAGGGTCGGAGATCGCGAGGGCGGAGCAACAGGAGGCGAAGGCGGTGCTCGAGACAAGCTTGGGGACAGTTCAGACGTCCGTCCAAGAGCTGCGCATTTCCATTAACGAGACACGTGAGACTTTCGGTAATCGTCTGGATGAAGTGCGGTCCGCGGTAAATGGATGCCTTGAGATGTTCCAACAACCAAACCTCGTGTTCCAGGAGCAGTTTGAGACCTGTCTGGAGGTGTCTGAGGTTAGTTTAAGGGCCATAATGTAGGAGAGGGTCCTCGAACTAGTGGCTCTGGTGGAGGCACGTTGCAATAATTTCGTTGCTCAAGTTGGGTACTGAAGGAGGAGGCTGAGATGGAGGCTAAGCGCCTACTCACTGAGGCTGAGGCCAAGAGAGAAGCCGAGAGGGTTGAGTCAATTCACATCCAGGAGGTGGCGCAGCAGGAGGCTCAGCGAGGGAGCTTCATCACCACAGGCCGTTTGGGGGTTGGTAGAAGCTCTTGGTGCGCGCCAAGGCTTACAAATGATGGTTGACCGAGTCCCTCATTTTAACAACCACACGGGAGAGAATCCCGCAAACCACCTTAAGAAGTTGAGTAGTGTTGGGACGGTCAGGACGTTCCTTGGAGAGAGAAAAAGCGTCTCATTGTGGCATCGCTGGAAGGGGTGGCGTTGTGTTGGTGGTCCAGCGTAGAGGAGGAGGTAGACTCGTGGTCCACGTTCGAGTCTTTGTTCCGACAGGAGTTCTGGTCACCCGAGATACAGGGGATTACCCGAGCCACTTTACACCCCATGAAATACCGTGAATGCGGGAATAAAAGCATGGAGGCGCATTTCCTCACTCTGCTAGATAGGAGCAGACACCTGGATGTGCCCATGACTGACTTAGAGCTGGTTAACGTGGCCCTGGGACAATTCCCACCACGAGTTCAGGAAGTGTTGGGAGCGGTAAGGTATGGAGGCGGGGCGGATTTCCGAAGGGAATTAAGACGACTGGACCACACAGAACAGCTCCGTAGGATGGCCAAGGTACCACCAGGGAGAAGATACCTCAGGGGCAGAGACCCCAACAGCAGGTACAGCAGCCTGGGCAACTAAAGGGGTCGCGGCCAGATGTTGTGGCTCCACCCCCACAACAATGGGGTATCCGGGGTTTCAGCCAACCCTCCCCCATCGGGATTTCTACATGGGAGGCCACCACCTACGTACCAGAGGGGACAAGCCAGCCCACAGCCTCGATTATCTGTGACCCAGGTGGGTTACCCTCCTGGACCAATGTGGTATCCTTTTTGGCTACCAGCTCCAGGTTTCCCGCCTCACACGGGAGAGGGGAACCTCTATGGTCAAGTTACCAATGAAGGTGTGTACGTCAGTAACGACGCTCATGATAGTAAGGAGTTTATGGGCCATGCACCTGGGGGCGGCTCCAATAACAATCGGAAGAAGCGGAAGGAGCAAGGAGGGAGAAGGCCTATTTCTCCGTACAACAAGCGGGGGAGAGAAGGACAGATGGGCCTTGAAGCTAGAAGAAAGGAGGAAAGAAGGCGGAAGAAAATACCTCCGCAACAATATTCGAGTGATGGTAGGTTAGGGGAGAAGCGTTAACTCCGTACCCTTTTCTTATATTCCTCCAGTGAGGAGGGGGTGGTGAGTGACGCATTAGGAGGTGACTGCTGTGTAAGGGCGAGCACCTACAATGTTTTTGGACGCGATTGTAGGAGTAACTTGTTGCAGGAAGGACAGGAGGAGATCGGAAGATTCTCGAAATGTCCGGAAGTGAAATTGAAGGTTGGGGCAGACGGTGAGCTGTTTATTGGATTCCGGGTGGGGGTGAGTTGTGTGTCCGAGGACTTTGCTAGCTTGATCCTGGAACACAACCCCGCGTTTAAGTCTACCACTTCCTCGCATGGTGATAGTCGGCGTGATGAGAAGGAAGAGCCCCGCCATCACCCGCCAACTCCGGCTGAGTGTGGAAGGATTAGGTTCTGGGAAGAGCGTAAACTGTGTAGTGGTAAGGGGTCTTGTCAAGCCCATGATACTGGGGGTAGATTTCTTGGAGGGTCATTCTATCACATTGGATTTTGGTAGGCAGTCTATTTGCGTTGGGGGCGGTCGTTTGGAGGCGGCTCTCCAGGGAAAACCAATCCACTTGGGTGCTAATCCTGAGAAGCTCACTATCGGTTTGCTTGTCGTAAAGATGGGGGCAGAACTTGGTAATGTCCCTGTTGGGTTGAGAGAAATTATTCCTTTTCACCGCAGGAGACCACTTCCTACCGATGTGGAACTAAAGAGTTTTGTAGGTGACATGATCACTCTGGACCATGAACGGACGGAGATCGTGTACAGCTTGCACCAAGAGTGCCGGGAAGATTTTTAGACCGGCCGGGTTTGAACTAGACGTATAGGGCCAATATCCACCTAAGTGACACGGAGGCGTGTTCAGGCGCAGTTATCCCCTTCCCAAGGCCTACTAAAAAGAGCTTGACGCCCACATGGGGGAGCTACTTAGACATGGTATTGTGAGTCAATGTTCAGCCCTTACGCCAATCCATTAGTTTGTGTTATTAAAAAGGACCGCTCGGTTCGCCTTTGTTTGGATGCGCGGATGCCCAACAAGATTATAGTTAAGAATAGAGAGGCTTCAAAGCTCATCAGTTATACGCTCCATGATATCGAGGGGGCTAAATACCTGAGTTAGTAGTGATAGACACAAGGGTACTAGTGATATGACACAAGGGTACTAGTGATATGACACAAGGACTAGTGATATGACACAAAGGATATGCACTAGTGGAATAAAAGCCTATGTACACAAGTGTTGACAAAACTAGTGATATGTACAACGTGTTACAGGGTACTAGTAATCAGGGTACTAGTGTATGACGGTCTAGGAATATGCACAAGGGCCTAATGCCGGACGTTTGGTAGATATGCGGTCTTCTACGTTGTGACGACACATACAGGCAGTTTTGTTTCAACCGGTTGTTTTCGGCATTAGTAACGCGTCACCGAGTTTACTAGTTGTATGGATCTGGTTCTTGTTGAGGAATGTTGTGGTTTTGCTCGGGCCTATGTCGACGACATTTTGGTGAACTCTTCAACGTTTGACGAACACATCGAGCACCTCAGAACCGTGTTCAAGAAGATAATTAGTGCCAACAGGGCAATCAAGTTGGGCAAGTCTCTATTTTTTGGCAGGAGGTACCATTTCTCGGGCACATCTTGACGTCGAACGGAACCAGACCACCCCAGATAAGGTGAAGGTGATCACGAGTATCCTACTCGAAGAACAAAACCAAAATAAAGGCTTTCTATAAAAGCAATCTCAACATTTTTCAATTTTAGTATTTAATTACAATATTGTTAACATTATCTCTGGAAATAAATAGTTTGGTTTATTTGAGGTAATTAACGTCATTTTCTGAACCAACTTTATATCAAAACATTGAATTTTTAAGTAAGAGCGACATATTTTTACCAATATTACGGAAGGTATTTTCTTACACTTCCAGTTTTTATACATATCACAATCAACATGGAACGACGGCATTCCAAGGATTTAGGTATTTTGTATGCTATCACTTTATTTACGGGAAGAAGAACCTCTTTGAATCCTCACAATGTAATACAACAGCTTCGAAATCAGAGGAATGGGATACTGTCCTGAAAATCAGTATTTATATACATAATTAAATCTACGGAATCTAGATTAATTTTAGGTTAATCTTTTCTCCTATTAAATAAAACATGTTTTTGCTTACATATCACATCTAATTAATGCATGTGACCGGATTGGCTTACCATTATCATTCTAATTATTATATATTCATATTTTACATTATTAACATATTTGCTTATTAAATTACACTTTACGTGGCGCTAAATCATCTCTCAAATTTACTATTATTCACGCTCTGTAAATGACATACAGCTTTATGTATCTTTAAGATTCCTGAGAATCCAAGCAGGAGATACAGGAATTCGAGAGCTTTATGAACTCAGAATGTGACGACCCTGTCATCCTGGATTCTTAATATCAGTATAAGTCCCATATTGATAATTTTAAAACATATGTTTAAATTTAAAAAAAAATATCAAATTATGAACAGAATGAAAAGGGAAAATATTAAAATTTTTTAAGGATGATAATCCTATTTTCACCTAATTTAAAATAATAAATAACCATAGTTGATTTTTTGTACTCGACAAACTAACACATACCTGCAAGAAGTAATTAGTATATAAGGAAAAAATGTAACAAAGTAAAAAGTCTTCAATTATTTTCTCACAAAAAGGGTTGACGTCCATTTTTGACAGCCATGGTTATGATATTGATACTACTGTGTTTATTCTTATAAAAACTTTTTCTTGGTAATACGAAATATTGACGTACCTGATTTTCGACCTCCATATTATCGAAAATGGTAGACAATATTATATCGTAGTAACATGTAGTTATTTGTATTTCGAGAAACTTCATGAGTACAATATTAGTTTTTATAAATATAATTAAACATTTAATTTATATTTAAGGTATTATGTACAGCACAATTTTTCATTTCATTTTCAAATTAATATGGAGTTTAATAGTAAAACATGTTTAGTTGAGTGGGTGAACAATAACCACATTGGTAGTAATAACTGTGTTGTTGTGAGTTATGAAGGGACGAAAATATCGCGGAAGTACATTATTTAATCGAAATAAGAATACATATATAAATAACATTATTAAAAATCATACACATAGACCTCTCGTCCTAGAAGAAGTGAGTGTGCGACGGCACATAAGGATCACGGTTGGGTGTATCCCTTGGCTGGGGTGGAGCACTTTCTGAGGTAGCTGAATACCACCTGGCGCTTGAACACCAACGTAGAGAGTCTGCCCATGAGTTGTTAGCAGCATGCCATTCCTTATCTCTGAATCAAATATAAATATTCCTAAATTAATAGTATTGACATAAAATATTTACGGTAAATTTCGAAACTTTAGTAATAGTGATTTTCAATATCCTCTAATAACCATGTTAATACATTATATCTAGTTTAACTTAGTTAAAAATGTCACCGGACCACGGGAATTGAGTTTTGAGACTTTTGGCTTTGTGAATAGATGCTCTATTACTGAGCTATCTAGGATTCATCCCATGTTTCAGTTCATTCCTCACTCATAGTTGAATGTTGAGTCTGTGATGGATGTGAGGAGCCTTTAGCTACACATGACTGACCAATATATGCAAGCGATCATACTTGTGTCATTTGACACCTGGGAGGAATGTTATTCAGCTAAGTATGTGATATAAGTTTTAAATTTTAACGTGAAATTCTAATGAATATCCTTGCACATTACAAACTCAGACTGTAGACTCAGTTTTAAGTGATCAGTGAAAAATGACTCCGAACACGAGACGAATTCAGGTTGAATAAATGATTTAGCATTAGCATACTAAGATAAAGGTCCCAACATCGATTCCTGTGCATATTTGATTTTTCATCTATCTAATTTAAATTAATTGAACTGTGATTCCTTCAATCGGACAGTAACATAATTACAATTATTTTCAGCTTACTGTAAGTATTCATATAAGGTGTTTCAGATGTATTGAACCAAATCGCATGTAACTAAGTACATTTAAAGTAAGCAACTGTCCCACCTTTTGTTTCCAACCTCACATATTTGTGTCCCAACATGTAGTCCCCAACAGCTCTAAACAGTTCTTTGAACTCCTGAAACTTATTAAGCCCAGAAGAAAGAAATAAAATATTTTGGTTAGGCTCATATTGACAATATTATGTTTTTAAGCAAAATATCTTATTACAAGCCAGTCAACGAAATACACCAATGAATTTGGTTTATTTCAGTCATTTCCGTGGAAACGAACGTACATTATTGTGAGGATTTTCAATAATCCCTTAGTTTTATTATTATTATTATACTATTGGTATTCTTACCATCTGGTAAAATATATATTATTAGTGTGATTTTGTGGATCTTCCCTTTTAACTGCATTTTGTGGGGTGTTAGGGAAAGGCCGCTTTCGCAGCACGCTCGTTTTAATTACTGTTACCATGGGATATTTGACTATTTAAGGGCGTTCCCTTGTAGATTACATTTTCGGAAAAATATAAATATATATATATTTTAGATTAATAATTACAATAATCTGTGCATTATTTTATTACTTACCTGATTTTTTTTGCAGTCCATTTTTCTATTTTTTTTTATTTCGGCTTATTTTTATTTATTATAAATTTCTTCTAAGGGATCCATCTTGAATAGGTAAATAGTTCGCGATCCCGCCACACGAGTGTGTTGCTAGGTGGGCATATCGGCCGCGCGAAGGCAGAATGAGAGGGAAGATAAATCTGTTTTTTTTTGTTATTATTTTTTGGAGGGTATTTTTTTTTGTCTTGGAGAAAGGCTGTAATTATTTTGTAATGGTTTTATTAATAATAATTTTGTTATTGTTAATTTTAAGCGATTTCCCTAATGTAGTACTCGCTATAAAAAGGATACATTAGGAATTATGATTTTTTTGTGGGAATCTTACTGCCTTTTCGGGCGACTTTTGGGGTAATTCCTGGAAGACGCTCGAAAAGGAGGGCCCGGACGGGAGGATTTCCGGAGAGGACAGTGGGCTTGGAAGCGATGGAGTTGATAGGACGTGTAGGTTTCTGAGTCCATCAACATCCAAGAAAATCTACATGCATCATGCCTGTTACGAAGGTGTAATAAACCGTAATAAGGCCGAAAAGAGGGACCTGTGTTTAATTTTTTTTTTTTTTTTTTTAAATTTATATTCTTCAAAAATATAATACATTTTTTTTTCTTACGCGCGTGTGTTGGGATATTTTTTCTTCGGAGATTTGTCCGACTTCAACGAAGAGAAAAAAAAAAGGAAAACTTAAATGGTTAGCCCGTTCCTGTCCTGGATATTCATTTTTTTTGTTACTTGTAACGTAAAGTTACGCATAAATTCGTCAAAGAAAGATCCTCGGATCTACTCAATTTAGTGCTTCAATTGTTTTTTTTTAAAAAAGAACAAAAATGGGGAAACTACATAAATTTATAATTGTGTTGTTCGTCACAGATAGTATGGACATGTAATGAGGATAAAATTTGTATATATATGTTTATACTGTTGACTGGACTGTACAGGAAATTTATTATTTTTTGTTCTATTTTGTTTTTTCTATTTAGGATTAATATACTTATATGATAATTTAATAGACCTCTCTAGAAGAGAAAGAAAATGTACCTAGTTTTTTTGTATGTTACTTACCGGCTGGATAGGTAGGATACAAGATGGTTATGGATATATATAAATAAATCTTTATTGAGCCAATATTTACATTTTTTTCTTCATTGTTTCAAAAAATAGAGTATATTATGAGGTTTTTTTTCTTTTCTTAGAGTTAAGTGTATTTTGTATAATTATGCTTATATCGTGCTCTCCGATAGCTAAGCTGCGGTAGTATTTATGCAAGTTTATTATTTTTTTTTATTATAAAGGCTTCATTACTTCAAGTATACAGCTACGGAATTTGTAGGGCTGGGTCAATTATGTTGTACTTTTTTTCTTCTTCAATTTGATAGTCACACCCAATTATTTCCACATACACCCAGCAGAAGTTTCCCCGAACCCCTTTAGTTTAGTTAATTAATAGTCATTTGAGTCTACTAGAAGGTCAGTGAATAGGAAAATGTTAAAGTGGCTTCCCAACGTGGGGTTTTTCGTATGTATGTGGACGGATTGTGTTTGTGTAGGATAGCGAGTTGTCAAAACCCATTTTCGGTGTCATTTTGGAATGAGTAAAGGCAGCGGATATTTTTTGAGGAGCATGGACCAACAAAGGGATTCAACCAGGGCTCAAACCCCAGAACATGCAGTATTGTTGGACCAGGGGGAAATTGAACAGGTGGTTCGAGTCCCCGATGCTTTCAATGAGATAGAGAGTGAGCTGACGGAGCAGGGACTGGTTACTCAAATCAAGACCACACCAGGACAGACTACCAACTTAACAGCCACAGAATGTGACGGAACCTACTGCCAATATACTAGCTGAGATACTTTCTTCTTTACAACAATTAAAAACCAGCCAACAACAACTTGCTGCTAACCAACAACAGACAGGATACGACATACGCACCTACATTTGTGACTTGACTAACTCTTTAAGGGTGGAGTTTACCACTGAGTTGGAGAAGATGAGGGAAGACTTTAAGGGTAGAATGTAGTCTCCGTAGAACTCCGGATCAAACAACAGAACGCACAGATCGAGGAGGGCTTACAGTCCATAAACACAGAGATCAGAGCAGTGAGGGAGACCCAGAGGGAAAGCTTACAAGGGGTAAACGAAGTGGTTTCGACACTGCAGAACGACAATAGAAACTTGGTTCGAGTCCAAGTTGATTTGGAGGGCGTGTCAGCGATACTGCAGAGGCAATAAAGGCTATGCAAGAACAGGTACAGAGCATTGCGACTCGAGCCGTACTTCTCGGCTTGAGCTGTCCTGAACTAGTTACCCCAGCGCTTATGACATTGTTGGGCGAGCATGCGCTCGAAAGCCAGTTGCCCAAGTTCCAACGGCAGAGTCATCGAGGACCTGTGAGACATCTTGGGGACCTCGAAGAGCTATTTGAAGGTCATCACCTATTTGACCGAGACAAAGTGAGGCATGCAGGTAACTCACACGTGGGGAACGTAGCACCATGGTGGACAGTCAATAAAGACAATATAACAAGCTGGAGTGATTTTAAGGCCAAGTTCTTGGCCATGTTTTGGTCAGCGGAAATACAGGGTCAAATGCGAGCCAAGCTCCATGCATCCCGCTACACGGAATCTTCAGGTACGTTGGAGAAGTACCTTGCTGACATCTACTCAAAGAGCCGGGACTTTGAGTCACCTATAACGGGGTCAGAGCTCATTTATATGGTGACTCAACAGTTGCCCCTCAGTCTCCGAGAAATGCTGATAGGTGCTAGCTACGGAACCTTAGATGAGTTTAGAGCGGGTTTGCTTAGAGTTGACGCTTTGGAGGCCGACAGGAAACGAGATCGGAATGCAGCGCCTAGGTCACCGCCCCAAGGGTTTGCAAACAGGGATAGGCAGGTTTAGTATCCCCCCCAACCAGGTGATAATTGGAGAAGGGAGCGAGGTTATAGGGAAACCCCAAGTAGGTCAGGAAATGGGCAGGGTCCTCAGTCATTCTGATAGAGGCCCCCTTAACAATAGGCCACCTTATGTGAGAGTTGGGGAGCGGGGACCCAATAATAATCGGGATCAACCCTATAGGAGAGGGGAGGGGCAAGGTTCTGATGGCAGGTTTTCAAGGGAAACCCCACGTTATAACCCCAGCAACCCAAACAACTCATCCTATCCCAGAGGAAACCTAAATGGAGGAAATGGTCATACACCTCGACGAGACCAAAACCCCCACATTTTGACATTAACGCCATTGTGAAGGAGGGGGGAAACTGAAGACGTGTGATTCAGACAACCCAGCGGGAGAGCAGGTTCTGCAAGAACAGGGACGTAACAGTGCAGGAATAGTATGTTGTGGTACCCTTGGGATGGATTTGACAGAGGCGTTGTTAGAGGAGGATGAAGTGAGTGGTCCACCGGAGATCCCCCCTTGCCCCGAGCTAACATTGGAGGTGGAAGGGATAACACTTAAGTGCCTACTTGATTCAGGGGCAGAGATTAGTTGCATCTCCGAGGAGGCGGCGGAGCTGTTGAAGGTGACCGGAAGGCCTATTCCCACTTTCCCTGTCCCAATGATGAAGATTTTGGGGGTTACAAGCAGGAAGAGCCCACCTATAAGTCTTCAAATGTTGATTTCCATAATCTTGCAGGGAAAGAACCCTAAAGCTAGGTGTCTAGTAGTAAAGGGCCTAGTTAAACCGGTCATATTAGGTATTGACTACTTAATGGAACAGCGGATTATTTTGGATTTTACACTGCGGAAGGTTTATGAAGGCTACCAGGGAGACAGGGAAAAGGAGGATTGGGTGATCGAAGACTGTGATTGGTCTGTAAATGTAGACAAGGAAGTAGTAAGAGTGGCAGCACTAAGTTTTCAAAATAACACCACCAACACTGAACCTCCTATTTCAAGGCCAACCTGCATGCAAGTATGTACCACTTTACATACTTGAGGCGAATTCGAGAAGATTGTCATGGAGTTAGAACACCTTGACTCAAGACAAAAACATGAACTACTACGAGTCTTGTGGGGATGTAGAGAAGCGTTTTCTGAGCAACCGGGATTGAATAATCTTTATCAATCCGACATCCCACTAACTGAACAGAATGGTTATTTTTACACTAGCTATCCATTGCCAAAAGCATATGAAGCAGAACTGGACAAGCAAATACAGACTATGG
This sequence comes from Timema cristinae, assembly GCA_039000515.1. Lineage (NCBI taxonomy): Eukaryota > Metazoa > Arthropoda > Insecta > Phasmatodea > Timematidae > Timema > Timema cristinae. The sequence continues at coordinate 186,448 of JBCFYV010000007.1, forward strand.
TTGACTACGGTATCATCAGCCGTGGTTCGAGCCCGTATGTCAATCCTCTTGTGTGTGTTATTAAGAAGGACAAGACCGTTAGACTGTGCCTCGACACCCGGAAATTGAACGCTCTCATTCAAAAGGACTGTGAATCCCCAACTAATATATCTGACATGTTGCAAGAGGTTCGAGAGATCAAGTTCATGTCAACAGTTGACTTGACCCAGGGGTATTTTCAACTTATTTTGAAACCTCAAGTAAGGCCGTACACGGCATTCTTGTACCGTTCACGCCAGTATTTGTTCAACATACTACCATTTGGCTCCGAAATGCTATGGCCGAATTTACGCGCTGTATGGACTTGGTTTTAGAACCAGAATGTCAAGATTTTGCAAGAGCTTATGTGGATGACATTCTTATTTCGTCAGCTACTTTTGAGGACCATTTGGTACATTCAGAACATACTTTTAAGCGAATAATTGAGTGTGGCATGACCTTAAAATTGAAGAAATCGTTGTTTTGCAGACAGGAAGTACCATTTTTAGGCCACATATTGACCTGTAATGGTGTTAAAATGGACCGAGAAAAACTCAAAATTATATATGATTACCAACCCCCCACTTCCAAAACTGGAGTTAAAGCTTTTCTAGGACTAATTGGGTTCTATCGAGGGTACACTTGCAAACTAGCTGAAAAGGGAGCCCCTCTAACTGATCTACTAAAGAAAGAAGGGTGCACTGTGGAGGTGGACCGACATCGAAGAAGCTTTTCAAGCTGTGAAGAAACTCTTCTTAGAAACCAGGACTCTCAGACAGCCCATCATGGGGGAGACTTTCTTCGTCACCACAGATGCCAGCGATTACGTGCTGGGAGCCACGTTCAGCCAGCTCGACTCCAGTGGGCAGCAGCAGTATATCGCTATGAACAGCAGGAAGCTGAACGCTGCTGAACGGCGGTACACTGTAACAGAAAAGGAGTGTCTTTCAATAGTTTGGACTCTTCAGTGTTTCCATAGTCTACTGCTAGGACAGAAGATTGTCATACTTTCTGATCACCGGGCCCTAACTTTCTTGAACACTTGCCGTCTCAAGAGCGACCGGCTAGCCCGATGGGCTTTAGTGGTACAGGAGTTTGGTTTAGAGTTGGAGTACTTACCTGGTAAAGACAATCAACAAGCCGACACTTTAAGTCGTTACCCCATCAATGACAACGGAAAGCCCGAACCAGAACCTTCGAGAACACCCGACAGTTTCTTAGTACTCCCAGCCATGTTAGAAGGGGACACCAGCCTGGAAGGACAATTATGTGACATAAAGAACCTTCAAAGACAAGACCCTGATACGCTACAGATCCTACAGAAGCTAGAAACCTGTAATTCTGAAGACAGTACCGACAACCCGACAACACTGTCGAGAAAATATGCCATCAGCCAAGGTATTATTTACAAGAGGAGTACCTCAGAACACCCTTTAGATCATACAGGGCAAGTCTATATGCCTTCCATGTTGAGAGAAAGGTTAGTCCTACATGCACATTTGAAGTTGGGACACTTCGGTGCGTTCAAAGTTTATCATTTTCTCAGGCGCTATGTGTTTTGGACTGGTTTGTACTCTGATTGTCAGCCGTTATTGCGAAAGTGTGAATTGTGTCAGAAAACCAAGCACTCTAATGTGATATATGAAGGGGAATATCAGGCCATTATTCCCTCTGGGCCAAATCAGCTTGTGGCTGTTGATCTTTTCGGACCTCTTCCCAAGGCTACCAGAGGCTTTACATACATTTTTTCGATGGTAGATGTGTTTTCTAAATTCTGAAGACTATTCAGTTTAAGGACCGCCACTACTGATGCTTGTCTAAGCAGGGTTCAAGCATACACTCAGAGTGTTGGTACTCCTAAGCAGATCCTCAGCGACCATGGAAGCCAGTTTACAGCTAAGAAATGGACACGTGAGTTAAGCGTGATAGGGGTAAAACCCACCTACAGCTCCATTAGGAATTAAAAAAATTGGAAATTGACCCATAAGATTTAATTTAAAATGGAAATCTGATAATTGTTTTTCATGAATAATTCAAAATAGGTTTTTATTTTTTACAAATAATAAATAATTTTAGGGTGATTTATAAATAATGTATTTTCGAAAATTTTAATTTTGTTAAATATATTTGAAAAATGTTGTTTAAAATTTAGAGTCTAGATTAAGAATGATCATTGGGACTAAAAAGTTGGTGTGTCTTTAAGAAGAAAACATACCTAGGGGTAATTTACCCAAAACCTATTTTTGAAAATTATCTTCAAATCCATAATATACTATGTATGAAAGTTTGTGCAATCGTGTCTCGTACTATTTACTATCTGAATGCGTATAACCCGAACGGGTAATAAGACGCGGTGCTAATAATAATAACTATCTAGCTCCAAAGTATCCATACTTCCTATAAAATTCTGATAGGCCTACTATAGAGTTATATACAATTTAAATGTTAATTCAAACCTTTATTTTATTTTTAGGATGTTTGGAGAGTTCTAGAAAAATATTAGTCTTTAAAAAATACAGAAAACGCTTTTTAAAATAAAATTTATCGTTTTAAATGATTGAATGTAACTTGGTATAGTTAATTAATATTTGACTTTTTATGTTATTTTTTATATACTGTATAGACATATAACCCAGGCACGAGGAACGCACCAGTAGCGTAGATAGAATAAATGCTGAGAGGGTGTTTCTTGTAAAAATCTTATTTATTTCTCAATGGAGTTTTGATAAAAAAATATAGCAATTTGAATAAAGAAAATATAGACTGGTTCTATAGATAACTTTAAATATTAAATTGTGTTGGGGTATTTTCCCCTCAAACTCTGTAGTATGGGGAAATCTTTTAAACCTACTGTAGAATCCATACCACCCAGTGATTGTTCACACGAGCAATCTTGTAAACCTACTGTAGAATCCATACCACCAAGTGATTGTTTACGCGGGCAATCTTGTAAAACTACTGTAGAATCCATACCACCCAGTGATTGTTCACACGAGCAATCTTGTAAACCTACTGTAGAATCCATACCACCCAGTGATTGTTCACACGAGCAATCTTGTAAACCTACTGTAGAATCCATACCACCAAGTGATTGTTTACGCGGGCAATCTTGTAAAACTACTGTAGAATCCATACCACCCAGTGATCGTTCACACGGGAAAATTTACTCTTTGACGTCATGAAGTGTAGGACTTTTAGAGAAATAAAATGGCACCCTATATAGTTACGATAGTAAACACAATTACCGTAGGCTTGTAGATATTATTTTATGTTTTCAAACACGTAAACAACAAACTAATAGTGTCATTACATTATTTCTAATGTAGCCTATGGTCGGTAAAGGGTTGGGGGAGGGTGTTTAGTCACCAGCGTCGTTACTACCTTTCTAACGAGTAGTAATATACTGTACATACAGTGGGGAAAAGAAATAGTATACTTTATACCTTGGATGAATTGTATTTATATTGCCACAAATTATAATATTCTGGGGATTTAAGAATATGCTAAACAAACTTTTATTTGTTAATATTTAGCACCGCGTGTAACTACCCGTTTGTATTATGTGCCTATGTACTTATTAAATTAACGATTTAATGGATTAGGAAGGTTATAAATATAGGAATTGTACCCGTATTTACATGTAGAGAGTGGAAAACAATTTTGGAAAAATAACAACTTACGCTATAAAATAAATTTACTCACAAAATTTATAAATTATAGAAATCATTTAAACATATTTACTATATATATCAAAGACATGGTTTGTGTGTTTTAGACATTGAAATTAAATCACTTTCCTATCCCCTTATGAAAAACTTTAATACAACCATGTTAAAGAAACCTGAGGATGAATCGTTTGCACATGGTAGGTACATTTTTTCATAAATTATACAAAATTTTATAGCAAATAAGTTAACACTTCAAGATGTCTCTACTATTGAAAGTGTGCTAGAATTATTATAAACGTATGACAAAAGGATGTGTGTGTAGAAACCAAGTATTGATTGAGTATTGTACTTTATTAAATTCTGAATAACTTCCAACCCATTACACATTAAGTGTACCGCGTATTATAATAGCAGCAATTGGATTAAGTGGACATAAAACGATCAAACGATCACGAGTCTACCCGTTCTTTCAAGCTAATGCAGGTGCATTAAGAGGCAACATTAAAAATAAGTGTGATAAGAATTGAAATAGTTGTGAAAAACCAACTCAATGATTTATGTCTAAACAATATTAAAGGTAACCTGGCGGTCTGTGCTGAGGTCCGGGGTTCAATCCTCGGTCCCGGCACAGATTTATCTGATTAACAAACCCTTCCTTCACCTCTAACAAGACGTGTATTAATCACAACTTGTGAATGTGAGGAGTACCAGGCCTCCACCGTGGTTCGGATCCCACGTTAAACTGTAGGTCCTTCATTTCATCTCACAATCATCCTACCATTACATATTAGCGTAAGTGCGTACAACCCGAACGGGTAGTAAGACGCGGTGCTAATAATAATAATAATAATAATAATAATAATAATAATAATAATAAACAATTCTACTTTATTTTATTTTATTTTATTTTTTAAATTCTTTTACCAATTCCAATTAATATTTTATTACCCGCCTCGAAGGCCGCATGGTCTAACGCATCACACTCGTTTTAGACTAGACCACCAATACGGGTAGATCAAGGTTCGAATCTCAGTCAGGAACACTGAGGGGTTGTTTTCCCTAAATAAATATTTTTACATTCTCCCTCTACGCAAATTTGGGAGTACTTACTCTAAATTTAACCTTCCTAATCCCTAACATACGAGTGTAATTAGAATATAGGTGTACAACACGAACAGGTGCTAAAAAAAAATCTCAACCAAAAGGAATCCGACTTAACCCAGTTTTATCTTGCCCAGAACATGTGGTAGAATGATTGCTCTTGGAACGACCTGAAGAAAAAGAGGTCACCGCCATTAATATGACCCTCTTTTCTCTAGGCCGATCATTTCACGGTCAACTTGATACGATCCTTCGTCGAAAAAAATAGTTTTAACGATCGCAACGTTACAAAATGTTATCGCCAAGTTCCAATTTAACCGGCGGTTAGTTGGTTTGTTCGGAGAGAAACAAAGTAACAATTCTATGTTATTTGTCTGGTTGAATATATTTTATCCTTAAGGTGGGGATGTAGGGGACGCGTGAAAAGGACAGTGTTTTTTGCCGTTTTTATGGCAAAAAAATTTTGTTGGGTCGAATAAAATATTGCTCCAGTGCAAATATAGTTTAATTTTCTTCAAATGTTGAGATAAACAACTGTTGAATATCTGTCATGAGCATAGCAGCATTATTTAACAAACTTTTTAAACGAAGGAAAAAAGTTTTCATTAAATTCCACGACACCATTGACAAATATTTAAGAAATCTTGAGGTCACCATGTGAAGAAAATTAACTTCTATGTTTGTACTGGAGCAATATTTTATTTATTATGGTTAAAAAATTGTATTACAATAAAAACTGCAAAAACACTGACTTTTTCTCTCATCCCTTAAGCTCTGAATCCGATATATATACGAGTATATATATATATATATATTTATTTATCTTGTAACTTCCCCTATTTATTTGGGTGCCCGGTAGCCAACCCTAACTACTATACTACCGGAACACCCTAGGGGGTTACATGGGCAGGATGGACCCCAAGTGGTAGGGGTTGGGATTGATGGTCGGTGGGGAATGAGGCTAGCAAGTTAGTCTCAGAAGATCAGTTTATTATTCTAGATAGATACTAAGATACTACATAGAAAAGAGGCGATCCCCCGTGACGAGGGAGCACGCGCGATGACGGAACTCGTGAAAACTACCTAGAGACCCGGGATCGACCCTCCGGCCGGGGTGAACACTCGAATACATGTTCGCATGGCTTCCAACAATCAACAACGTGCGTTCTTCTCACACACAAACGTCTGATCTCTATTCACACGAGTCAGCAGGTCCAAGGTCGCACCGTGCTCGCTCGTCAACAGGATGAAGCTATATGAGCTTATGTGCTGTTCTCAACAGGATAGCAACCCAATACTCTTGTATTCCAAGGAAATGTATAAGCATGGGTTAACCTCCTGCCAGAATAAACCTTAAAATAATTATGCTCTTACAATATATATATATATATATATATATATATATATATATATATATATATATATTTATATGCCATCTGAGACTCAACGACTAAGAACAATAAAAGAAAGATGGATTTTATTTGAGAAAACGTTTTCCTTACGTGCTTCAAATTGGTATACTTAAATAGTTTAGCTTTGATTATTCCTCCCCCCCTCCCCCCTTCCAAAGAATGTGGGAACATTTACTGAAAATTGTGCATCAGTGCCAGATTAAAACAGTAGCGAAATTATCGAATGCCACGTTACCCACGTTTTCAAGAACCCTCAATAGATTTTTTTCTAAACAGATGCTTATAACCTGTCTGGTGAAATGGCATCCCAGCGTAGCTGAACAACTGACAACGCATTTGTTTACATGTCGAGATAACGGCGTACTAAATGGTACTAACTTATTGTGTGTTGTACTGAATGTGTTTGTACTGACGTTTAACTGTCTAAACAGCAAATAAAAAAATACTGAATTATTTTACTGTTCAATCAAATTACTTTATATTTTATTATTTATAAATTTGGGCCACCTTTATAATATTTTACTACTGGCCCCGTTCTAGCTTAATCCGACATTATTCTAACTTCTTCATCTCTAACCCAATCAATGCAAAGGTTGAAGAAGATCCGCAAGTGTTTCAAACATACTGGCAATCTAGACACGTTGAATTTGACCTACTGGCAATCTAGACATGTTGAATTTGACCTACTGGCAAACTAGACACGTTGAATTTGACCTACTGGCAAACTAGACACGTTGAATCTGACCTACTGGCAAACTAGACACGTTGAATCTGACCTACTGGCAAACTAGACACGTTGAATCTGACCTACTGGCAAACTAGACACGTTGAAACTGACCTACTGGCAAACTTGACACGTTGAAAGTGACCAACTGACATACTAGATACGTTGAAAATGACCTACTGGAAAATTTGACACGTTGAAAGTGACCTACTGGCAAACTATACACGTTGAAACTGACCTATTGGCAAACTAGACATGTTGAAACTGACCTATTGGCAAACTAGACACGTTGAAACTGACCTATTGGCAAACTAGACACGTTGACACTGACCTATTGGCAAACTAGACACGTTGACACTGACTTATTGCCAAAATAGAAATGTTGAAAATGACAACTTTTCTAAGTGCTTAGGATCAGAAAAACTGGAAAGGGTTATTGTGGAGATAATAAATAAAAATTAACAGTCATGATCTACACTGAATCAAAATTTCAATATATTGTGTAAATTAACAGAGCTGGACAAAATTTAGGTATAATTTAATATAATTAGAGAGTCACATAGATGTTAACGTGCATGTACTTCCATATAAAACTACTTTTTTTCTGGTTAATGTCTGCAATGAGTCTTGCAGACAAATAGTTTAATTAAGAGATAAATATAATATTTGACATTCATTTTTGACTATACATTACTTATACAATTTATCTAAACCTATAGTATAAATGTTATATAATAAAGAAGAGACCCGGTAATAATTATAGATTTAATATGTGATCAAAATTATTACAGAGTGGTCACTCAAATTCTAAAATAAAATTCCATCAAAAGTTCCTGTTTTTCTGATAAAATAAAAATGGTTCAAATTTTTTAAAAGGTTTTTCTTCCTGTTGTAAGATTCTGTACAAAAAATATTTTGAGTGAAAATATTTTGTGAACGGTGTGTTAAACATGTCTCCAAAATTGTAATAATTTAATAAGTAATATTATTAATAATATTAAAAATATTTAGCACCGCGTCTTAATACACGTTATGGTTATACGCTTTAAGTACTAATTACGTTAATGGATTTAGGAACTAGGAAGGTTGAATTAGAGGAAGTGAACCCGCATTTGCGTGGAGGGAGAGTGGAAAACCATTAAGGATAAACCGTCCCCAGTTCACCCGACCGAGTTTCGAACCTCGATCTCTCCGTCCTCAGCAGTCGGGCTCAACACGACAAGCGCGTTAGTCAACTACGCCACCGAGGCGGGTAGTAATATTATTATATATTTCCACCCTAGGCTTACATTGACTATGTCAGTAGACTAAAGTTGATCTACAAAATCAATACCAACTACAACCACAATCATGGCTTAAAACAATTTAAATTACTTAAAAATGGGTCTTTATTAAACAAATAAAACCCAGATATATTTTACAGGGTGAGTCAGAAACAATGAAACGAACTATGCTAAGAAAAGTGATGGACAATGTGCTGAGGTTTGTCTGACTATACTTAGGAAAGTGATGGACAATGTGCTTAGGTTTGTCTGACTATACTGAGGAAAGTGAGGGACAATGTGCTGAGGTTTGTCTGACTATACTGAGGAAAGTGATGGACAATGTGCTGAGGTTTGTCTGACAATACCGAGGAAAGTGATGGACAATGTGCTGAGGTTTGTCTGACTATACTGAGGAAAGTGATGGACAATGTGCTGAGGTTTGCCTGACTATACTGAGGAAAGTGATGGACAATGTGCTGAGGTTTGTCTGACCTCCGATGGAACTCATTTGAGTGACATCTTAAAAAATTGAAAAAGTGAAAGTGTAGTATGTAATTTGCTTTTATTTAGCTAGTGAATATTTACTTTTCAGTTAAATTATTAATTATTAATTATCAAGCTACCGGCCATCTTATTGTTTCTCCCCACATTGTTTTTAAGACACAGCCATTAAATTGCACATCATCATCATCATCATCATCGTAAATTTTTAATGTTTGCTATCATAAAGTAATTATTCCACTTGTGAGTATCTCAGCCATGAGTAGAGAATAAACAAGTTAAACAGTATAATGTATACAAATGTGCTACATCATGTGTCAAAATAACCTTTTTTGAAGGCAGGATATTAGGAAAGGTTTTTAAAAAATAATTGTCAATTGTTCGATTAAGTTAACTTAGAAACTTTTTGAGTGTTTCTCGTTCTAGAAACATTTTGAAAATTAATCTCCTCTCAAATAAATTTAAAATTGACATTTTCCAATTTTTTTTTTTAAATTCTTATGTCCCTAAAATCTATTTAGAGTGGTCCTTGAATTAAATTTTCACAGCTGGCACCAAAATGCAACTACATTACCTGGGTTATTTCTTCGATGCACAAAATTCAAACGTAACTCCCGGTTTTATTGGTTTTAGCGATTAGTAGTCATCTGTAGTTATATTATAATTTAACGAAAATAAATTAAATTTGATTAATGTATAGTGTAGATTTTCTATTATAAATATATTTATATTCTAAATTTCAGTAATTATAAATACTTGACAAACTTTGAGTTATTTTGGTTAGTTATTAAATGCGTGTGGTAGATTTAATATATCCTATTTTAAAAAGTTATTTGTAATATAATGATTGCTTTTTTATATTTATGATATTGTTTAGTTGTATAAATTGTTTCCTCACTTAAAACAATTGCATGTTTTGTTTAGACATATGTATTTTATTTATGTATGTTATTTTATAAATAAGCTTGGTCAATCATACAAATTGACCTATATTGTGACAATACAATTATCTTTCTCAATATTTATTTTGTATATCAAGTTAAAGGTACTCTTCCTAAAAAAACAGATATATACTTCATAGCTTATTCAGTGCTGATTTTATTGAGGCCATTTGAGGGTATTTTATATTTATTTGTACAAAATTCTCGAATCAAACCAAATTTCAAACACATTTTGAGACACATTTGAATATAAATTATTTATTTAAACAATATTTCAAAAAGATTATTTGGTAATCAAATCAATACATTCTATTAGTTAAATATTTAAATTAATATCTATAAACAAAATTTTCATAAGTGATAAAAGCTAAACAAATTATGAAGGTGTTGACGACCATTTTTATCATATGCCTGGTAAGGAGTATTGAAACCAAACTTGACTCTTCAATTGGCTATTTTAGTTCTAGTAACAATTTCTTAGAAACTGTTCACTCCATAGTAAACATTATTCCAAAAAGTGGGTCTCGCCCTCTGGTCACAGTCGTTCTACAAGAAAATAGTCTTCATCATTCAAATGAATTGTTCAGGCAAGTGCACTTGGTGGAATATTTCCCTACTCTCACTTTAGAAATGAAAGAGAACATTACCTTGGATTTAAAAGAAACATTTCCAGATGATTTATTATTCAGTGGCATGATAGGAGTACCAAGGATGTTATTTTGGTTTGTCGAAAAATTTGATCAAATATTTTGGGAATTCCTGGCACAATTTCGAGACACTTTCATCGGTAACCCAAGGATACCGTTTATAATAATAACTACTTTACAAGATCAAAATGAAATATACTTATTTAAAGAGGAATGTAAAAGATTGTGGAAAGAATATCACATTTTGAATCTAGTAGTGATTCATTTCGTCAAGGATTATTTACCAAACCATAAAAATACAAATCAATCACCTTCCTCAATTAAAACAACAGAAGTGTGGTTTTACAATCAGTTTATAAACAAGGGCTCATTTAGGGAACTATCAAAAACATTGTTGAAAAATAGAGAGAACAACATATTTTCAAACAAACTAAATGATATATATGGACATAAAGTAAAAGTAACGAGGGGCAGAGAGGTATCAATTTTGAAGCTGGGTCAAGCAAGGTTTGAATATTTAGGTATTCAATTATTGATACGAAGAATGAATGCTACAATGGTTACCATTAAACCGAAACATCAAGATATGGCGGGTTATTCAGATAACGAGACCAACTTTGATACTAAAGAAAATATACCAGATTTGTTTGGAAATATCTATTTTAAACATACAAAGAATCAATTTACATCCACTGTATCTTTTTATCAAAATTATATTCAATTTACAGTTCCAAAAGCCCAACGTGTTCCTCAATACCTGAACATTGTTCTACCTTTCACTAAAAATACCTGGGCACTTGTTTTAGGCACCCTACCATTTATTACATTGTTGTGGAAACTATTTAGACAAGATGCGTCTTTAGAAATTTCAACAATTTTGGAAACTTTTAGAATCTATGTGACTGGAGCCACAAATTATACATCAGTTTCCTCGAGACAAAAAATCTTTGTCATGTCTTGTTTGTGGGTGAGCTTAATACTGATGGGCGCTTATCAGGGAAGTTTGATCAGCTACTTGACAGTACCTCATTTCTACCCTGATATAAATACCCTGGATCACTTGATTGATACAAATCTTAATATATCCGTACTTAAATCTGATGGCACAGGTGATGATTTAAAAGTTATGTTTGAAGATGCGGACTATAACGACAAAGTTGTGGCAACATTGATTGAAAGAGAATTTTTTGTTAATAGTGTTAAAACTGCCCTTGACATGGTTGCTTTTAATAGAACCATAGCTTATGTTGATGCATTATATTTTTCTCAGTTATATATTCAAGATAACAGGTACTATAGAGATGGATATCCTCTATTGCATCTAATGGCGGAATGTCCTTTAACAATTCGTCTTGCTATACAATTTCCTTACGTTTCCCCTTTGCAAGACAGAATAGAGAAGATCGCCAGAAGAGCTGTTGAATCGGGACTTCTGCTCAAGTGGTTAAACGATGATTTGTATGAACTGAGCATATCAGCTAGTAATAGAGTTAAGGTTGATCAATTGAAAGCATTGGGAGTCAGCCATACTCAAACTGCTTTTTATATCCTTCTTGTAGGTATAACTATAAGTTTTACTTCGTTTGTATTTGAGATTTTGGTTAGCAAAATTATATTTAAGAGAACTCATAATCAAATAAAACTTTTTCACTTTAACAAAGTTTATTTAAAAAAATAAAATTAGCTGTATGTTATATTTCAGAATATTAAGAGTTTCAAAATTATATAATGTAATCCATATTTTAAAAACACTAACATATGTTAACAACTACGGTTACTAAATATTCGACAGATCTACATACAGAGTTCGCATTTATTAAAAAAATAAAATGCCTCTGAAATAAAATATAATATCAAAGTTAACATAGATGAATTGATATGCACTGAGAAACATTGATGTAGGAAGTATAAAATTACAGACATTCATCTTTTGTTCTGTCGTGAATTCAGGTTTAATGACAGTAGTTTTGGTTTACAAACGCGTGTTTTGTTGCGATTCCGTTTCATATGATGTCAAAGAATGGGTTTTCAACAGAATCTGTAAAATGAAACAAAATTCGGGGCTCAGTAAATCTCTCGTTCAAATCCGGTTACAGAGCATGTCTGTAATGAAGTGGCGGTGAACAGACTTCAGCTGACGCTTCGTGCGTCCCAGTTCGGAACGAGATATTCACAGTCTTCGCGGTCATTGACGTATCGTTTACCATCAGGGTGGAGATAACGCCGTCTGTGCATGGGTGGCTTCATCCGTTACCGCTTAGGGCAGCCATCTTGTACTTGTGCTCTGAGTAAGTAACGGATGATTTCCTTTGGATTTCAAGTTCAATTATAGACCTACTAACATTGAAAATAAACTTTAAGGAGTTGCGATTATTTAGAGGAAATGAAATACCAGATTATCATTAGTGGAAGATTATGTGAGTGATCCAGTGAAAAAATGGGAATTAGGAGAATATGTGCAAGTGATCTGTGGTGAGTTCATATCAATCCATGAACAAAATTTTAATTCACATGGTTATAGATGTATTTGTTCATTAAGCCTATAAGAAATACCTTAATTTCAAACTATCGTGATTGTTCCAATTAAATTTTTGTAAAACCACTGAACCATGTTATATTTAAATAAGTTGAACTAATCTTTTGGGGTGGGCCTATAGCAGGATATACTGTTATTATAAAAGTACAAACATTATACCCTTCCAATGCAATTTGGAGAAAATAACAGTAATATCCTGGCTTTATTTCAACATACATGGGCTTGCAACGTTAATCAATGGGCTATTTCCATTGCTACAGTTAAAATGTATGAAGTAACCACTGTGACACGTTAGCATAGTTCCATTACTGTACTGAAAAACATTACCCGTCATGGAATAATTCCAGTCAACAATCAAGCTCTCCATTCCGCAGTCAGGACTGGAAATACGTACGTATTTCCGTGTGTAAAATCGGTAAATTTTTTTCAGTGTAGTTTAATATAAATTAACATAACCTTTTATCTGAGAAGATTTCATTCTAAATGTTTAACTGTTATGTCCTAATATGAATTTCCCTAAATTTCCCAAAATAGGAATTGTATTGAATACTACATTTATGTGATGATTGACTTGGATGTTAGCCACATTAACGAACACATTCTGATTAATTGTGGTTTGCCCACTCTCGAGGGAACTTTATAGTTGCCGCGCATACGAGTCGAAGAGTTTTCGCTGCGTTCCCACCCAAGTCTCTCGATTCCCCGAGAGGCGGAACTCCTGGCAGCCACGAAGGAACCAAGTAAGTACCCCGTGATAAATTGAGTTGTAACCTCCACAGCTTTACCCTCTGACTGGAGCCACGTCTCAAAACACACCCAGCTTGCATTTTTGAACACCTACCCTGTAATATTAAAACCTGTCATCACTGGATCAAAGCTGTTTCCTCCTTAAGTGCGATACCAGCATCAATAATAGGTCAGAAACTCAGCCTTATGTATGACAATGGTTTCCAAAGGCATTGAACCTAATTTTCTCTGTGGAACCTCATGGAGGTGTACTGACTAGGTATTCCCGGCCAAAGCTGGGCACGCACTACCAACCACTTAAGTGTTCTATGGGTTTCAAACCCCTTTCCCCCCACCTTTGCACAGATTGTTGATGGATTCAGCCAACCAACCCCCATCTCTCAGGGCCACCACACAGCCGAGCAAGTAAGGATGTTGCCAGGGAGCTGACCGCATTGAGGTGCCCTGTAACAGGTTCAGGTGAGTAGATATGTGAGGTGGGCAGATCCTCCTTGTCTGCAGTCTACTCTTGATAGAGTAACCGGGCTGATGCGATCGCCTTGGGGTAGGGTGTAGACCACCACTCAAGCCGGCCCTAAAGAGAGGAACAACACTAGACCTGGCGCTACCCCCACGATGTTAGCCACAAAATAAAATGGTCGTATTGTATAGATATGATTAATGTGTATTTTCAACAAAAACATTTATTCATTTCGTTGGTAGAATGGTTTAAACCAATGATTTCCAAACCACCAGTGAAGAGATTATCTTTCACTAAAGTAATTTACATCACAATATTGGAGGTCAGATATCATGTGACAACACTTCACGTACATTCTGATCAACTAATGAGCTTGACGTTTGTCATTGGCACCTTGCGTTTCGTTTCAATGATTAACTGGTCGTTTCCAAGGGGTTTGTTCCTGCTTCTATTGTTCTATCAGTAGACGTTTTAATCAAGTTACAATAAGTCCAAACAAAAACGTATCACTTCTATTTGCCCTTGGTGACCTGGTGGTCTAGGGGTAAGGTGTCAGACTTCTATGCTGGCGGCCGGGGTTCAATCCTCGGTCCCGGCACAGATTTATCTGATTACCAAACCCTTCCTTCACCTCTGAAAAGACATCTTGTGAATGTGGGGAATGCCAGGCCGCCACCGTGGTTCGGATTCCACGTTAAACTGTAGGTCCTTCATTTCATCTCACAATCACCCTACCATTACACATTAGCGTAAGTGCGTATAACCCGAACGGGTAGTAAGACACGGTGCTAATAATAATAATAATAATAATAATAATAATAATATTTGCCCTTATATGTTTATTACTGAGTTCAAGTGAAGGTTTAGAAAAGAAAGGTGACGTTGAACGACACTACACATCAACATACTTAGTGACAAAGCTTTCCCTCCAAATACTGCCTTTATGGCAAGGGAAAGTAAAGCAATTAAACATCAGTTAAGTGAACATAAGTCAATTTTTGCGAGAAAAAAAATGCTGATAAAAATAAAGCCGCCACACTCGAATCTTACCACGTAGCCGAGATCAGAGTTAAAAGAATAAAGCTTATAGAGATAGTACTCTTAAGTGGCCGATACTTTTAAGATATGACACTGACAATAGACTCAACTGCCAATGACGGGGATAACGGAGTTCGGTTCCCGGTTAGTTGTACTGAGGGTGGCTTACACTAAATGGATTCCCACTCAGCCAAAATATATTTATATTAAATGTATTCAAATAATAATATATAGCCTGTGTGTTGGGAAGAGGGGTTTGGGGGAACTTCAATATTTACAAAACTAATAAGAAAAAAACTACATCTTAGTGTGGTACTCAAAATAACTATAAAAACCTGAAAATTGGAACTCCAGGAAATAAGGAAGAGGGTGGGGAAGGGGTAGTTATATAAACACTTTTTGGTGTGGTTTAAGTACAACTCCAAATAAGTCTTAAAATTTGAAATGTATAATTAGGAGTTAGGGAAATTGGGAATTGGGGGGGAGTAAGTGTGTGTGTGTGTGTGTGTGTGTGTGTGAAGGGGGGGGGGAGATGGCTATCTATGAATATATCTGTATGAAGCTAATGTAAATAATAAACCACAGTGTTTTTTTTTAGTCATTTATTTATTATCATTTTTTATTTTTTTTACTTAAGTAGATTTTATTCGCTTCCCGATAAATATTGTGGGATCATTTGCTATTCCGCAATCAATAAACATAATATTTTTAACCTTTTGATCACTATCACTGATAATAAAATGGCCTTTAGGCCAATGTAAACTTCATGTCATTCATCAAGCAAACCCTTAACTCACTAGACGTGAATAGTTGAATACATTAGTTTACTGATAGTTAACTCAGCTAGGTTCGGATACTTAGGCTCTGCATATTAGAATGTGGGTCAAATAAAGAGCCCTGGTGATTTGCTTCTCTATAGAGAAGGGTTTATTTAAACAATGTTCTGATTTAGGAACATCTATTAACCCTTTATCTCCATTAATGTTTAATCAGAAATGATCCACGTGTAATAGTGTTCATGTAAATTTACAATCTCTAGCGGACTGTATCACAGATTTGATTGGAAAGTGATGAACGATCTCAAGTTACGTCCATGAAAAATTGTCTATAAAACCTTTTCTACTTTTATATGTTTTTGTTTGTATTTTTTCTTTATTTTAATTTCTTTTTTCGGCGACGCGCCTTACTACCTGTTAAAGTTATACTCATACGTACTAATTATGCTGATGAGTTAGGTATAAGGAATGTTGAATTTAGAGGAAGTGTACCCACATTTACGTGGTGGGAGATCAGTGCACCCGACCCTGATTTGAACCCCTATCTCTTTGTCATCGACAATCTAAACTATTGATAGTGTAACGCCTTAGACCATGCAGCCACCGAAGTCTGTTTAGTTTTAAATCTTCTACACCTTGTATCCAATGGTAGTTTTATGCACAGTATTTGTAATTTTGCGTATTGTTTAGTTCTCACATTATATTAGGAATTTAACTTTTCACGACAACTTTAGAAAAATAAAATTAGAATATTGTGTTTTTATATTGTTAACACAAATGTTCAAACATTGCTGTAAATAAACCCTTATTAATGTTCCACGGACGTCGCCGATAATATAAATAGATTAACGGTGTATATCAACTTGTAGCTCGGTGTTAGATTATTAGAACCATCGATTTTACCCAGAAAATCAACGAATACTCTATAATAATTTCATCATAGAGGTAAATTATTTTATTAATTCCTTTGACCACTCTGTCAGTAGTTTCTGTTAATCCCCGTCTATATTGATACCTCGAGAAAGGGAATATATTGGTAATCGTGCCCTTTCTGGAAAAGTCTCTAATAAGTGTTACACTCCTCTTTTTTTTTTTTAACTATTCCGTTAATCGCAGACGTAGCTAATGTCTTATTCTAATGGGTAGACACGTGAAATTCGTTTTGGAGAGAGTTCGCCCTCATTAGGGGAGAGAGAGTATAGGAGAGTCACGGTGAATCAGATGGGGAAAATTATCCCCAGGGCTTTCAGTCGAGAGTCGAAAGTCCACCTCCCTGTTCAGGGCCTATAAGAGGAGTTTTATTGGGGGGTACGCATTTTTTTCGGGACCCACTTTCATTTTTCATTAACCCTGTCTAAAAATAATAATTAATTAGTCCAACTGGGGGAAAAAAAGAAATAAAACAAAAAAGAAATATAATTTATACTTAATTTTATGTCATATATATACCTCACTGGTCAATATATTTTAACCAATTTTCAGTTTTTCTACATCTGTATGGTGTTTATTTTAGCTCTTGATGTGCGGTTTAAGTTGATATTTGAAAAAAAAAAAAAAGATCACTCATTTTGGAGAATTTTTTTATTTTTTTTTATTGTTTTGAATCAAAACACGTCAAATATAAAGCATATCTTTCAACAAAAAATTGTTAAATTATTTGAGTTTACATAATGTTCTCAAGTACTTAAATAAATAACATTTTAATATTTTATGTAAAAGTTAGCATTTTCTTATTTATAATTATTTTGTTAGTAAGTTCATTAAGAAATTTTGAAATAAATCATGTTTAGACACCTAGTTGAATTACTTTTGTTAACATAAATGTATAGTTGTTATAGTACAAGCATTACATGCATGATGCATAGTGAAATAATGAGTCAGCAGTGCAATACACATTTGTATTATATTAGGGATGACCTTGATAAGGACTGTAGAGGGGGAAACATGTCAATACAGGTCCAGTCCAATCTACTACTAAGTGTTGGACAGTTCACCAGGTTTTATATTCTCAGTTATCAGTCAGTGGGATCTGAAATTTCAGCTATTATAGTTATGTGATATGCCTACACTAAATAATTTAGTATTGTCTGATGAGGTGTTAGAATAAATGGAAGGTGCACCACAAACACTTTCTCTCGCTTTTATCTTAAAATAGACCTTTACTAAGAACTCGCAAGATTTGTGAAACGAGATCATAGGTATATACATTGTTGTGGAAACATTACACCCGAGATACTAAATGAAACCATATACACTGTTATTTAGGCTACTCCATGGCATTAGGAACCAAGAGCACTGTTCAAATAATGAGAAAAGATTTAAAAAAATTGTCCACCAAATAGCATAAAAATCAAATTCATTATCAAAGATCTGAATCTACAGGTATATAACTTTTTTTATATGGTTAAATCTCGAAATTATATGTTTTTATAAAAATATATATATATTTTTTTATCTTTAATAATACTACAACTTTACAATGATAAGTTATTTCCTATCTCAAATAGTCGCAGAGAAATTGTCAAAATGGAAAAAAATTCTCCCGTGTAAAGTACCTAATAAATTCATTTTCACGATAAAATGAGTTTCCATCTTGTTTATGAAAATAAACGGTGTCTAGCTATAAAATATAATCATTATTATTATTATTATTAGCATCGTGTCTTACTAACCGTTCGGGTTATACGCTAATGTGTAATGGTAGGGTGATTGTGAGATGAAATGGAGGACCTACAGTTTAGCGTGGGATACGAACCCACATTCACAAGATGTCTTGTCAGAGGTGAAGGAAGGGTTTGGTAATCAGATAAATTTGTGTCAGGACCTAGGATTGAACCCTGGACCCCAGCACAGAAGTCCGACACCTTACCCCTAGACCGCCAGGTCACCATATAAAATATAATCAAAATCGTTAATGCGAATTTCGATAATATTGGTTTTCTCTCTTTTTGCCCTTCAGTAAACCATCCTTAAATTTAGGGTTAGATATCTAATTTAAAAAAATCCCCAGAGGATTTTTGAAAAACACAGATATCAAGTTTAAGCTCAAACGGTTAAACAGTTTTGGCTCTAGCCTGAGGTACAGACAGACAGCTTTGAGAAACAACTTTTTTTTTGTTTCAGGAGGTTATGAAACGTCGACATTTATCAAAATCTACAGTTCAAATTTTTTGACGTTCATAATACTTTCTCTACCAAGTGTCGAAAGAAAGTGAAAAACTTTCTTAAGATGCCACCATGAAAATGTACCAATGACCCCGACTCTTTTTGTTACGTTTGTAGAGAGGTGGCTTTAAAGAATTCGAGAAGAAGTATCACTTAATTAAAAAGGCAAATGAAGATTTAGGGTTTTAAGATACGCTTTAGCTAAATTTGTTTTCTGAAGGAACACTTTAGTTAAGTATTTTTAAATACGTTATCAAGTATAACAAATAGGTTAGATAAATTTCTATGAATAAATAACAATTTATTTAAGAACGACCTTAATCACTAATCTTCAATGTAAAACGTTTTTTATAAAATTAATTGTGCACTATACGTTGTGAATTTGACACTTTTAATTATGAGTTATGTATAAATAAAAACCCATCTTCAGAGCAATCATACATAGCTGCGAGTGTTTAAACACTGTTAACAAAATTAAATAGTCTTTTACTAATTTCTTACACACCAAACTTATAATAAAATCTCTCTCTCTCTTTTTCAGATTTTCTCGGAATATTCACATCCACCGTGAGTTGGTAGATGTTACTGCTAATTTCCTTGATGGAATGAAGGTTTGTTCTGACGTGTTCCATCAACCCTAATTGGTTTATCTCGACTCGCCTTTTCTTCTGTCTCGTTCCCAGTTTGTGCGACCGCTCCTAGAGTTGGTGTCAAACCACAAGAGCTTAGTTATATTATAATAACTGTCTGTTACCTTAACTCACCAGAGATACGTCTTAATAATTCGAGAAGGTGTTCTTGAAAACAGTGGAACGCGTGTCCTACTAACAAGTTGTCTTTTTAACACCGCCTATTACGGGTTATAAGCTCTGTACTAATTGCACTAATGGTTTTAGGGATTGTGAAGGCTATATTTAGAGGAAGGGAACTCACATTTGCTTGGAGGGGAGAGTGGTAAACCAATATAGGAATAACCACCCTCAGTGTACCCAATCTTCCCGTCCTCTGTGATCTGGTTTGACAAGAGAGTCGCGCGTTAGACCATGCGGCCACCGAAACGAATGGCAACTATTTTAGAAGCAAAAAGATCATTCTGTCAGAGGTCAAAGGTTTGACCTCCGGAGCACACCCACTCGTAATTAAAAGGTGTATTTATTGAAGCAAGGTTTGTCCTCAGTATCAGTTGTTCTGTCTTGGGTTCAGTTACTTTCTATGGCATATGCCTTGTATTTATAAGTGCATGTGAAATATTGAAATTAAGCTATCTTTGGTAATTTTGTTTAAATGAGAAAAGTTTGGCGTACTTTTTTTTAGTTCTTACTGTTTGTCAAAAGGAAAGTAAATAAAGTTTAAAATTAGCATTGTATAAAATTTAATAATTAATTAAGTAAAAGAAGGAAAAGTAATTTAATTTGTTTTAATATAATTTTTAGTGAAAAAGTAATTATTTGATTTATGGCCAATTGTATTGAGAGATAAAATATAAAATAGTTTGATAGCTTTTTTTAATAATAAGTAGATCTTATTTTTTGACCATTTATATCTGGGTGGATTAATATATTAATACTTAATTTATCCATCTCGATTTAATAAGAACTACTAATTTATTATGATTAATGTTTAGCCATTACTATAAATTTATTATTAGAGGTGACAAACCATTTGGTAATTAAGATATCTAGTCTTTTGAATAGTGAATTTAATTAGGTTAGTTAATTTAATAGTTATATTATAGAATGTATTATTGTTAGTATGTAATTAATAGGATACTGCTAGTTGTTTCAACTTTTCGAAAGGTAACAATTCTGTGTAAGTGCTTTAAAGAATGTTTTAAAGAATATTTACTCTAATCCATGTTGAGAGTTCAGAAGCTATATTCATTGAGTACTATGTTGAATTAATTTCTTAGCTATAAACTGACACGACTCTTTAAATTGTATGCTATGTTTAACTACCTTGTTAATCTAAGAAACAAAATTATTAAATGTAACTACGTAGATCATAGAATTTTTAAAATGTGTGTAGCAATTGACTGAGTCCTTTAATTAGAAAATAACTTTTTTAAACAAAATAATAATTTTTTAAAAACAATTGTTTTAACCCAAATATGGTATACAACAATTTTCCAATCTATTCGACACGAAGTGTAGTTTCAAAAGAAAATTATTTTAATTAGAAAATATTTTTAGGTAAGCACGTTTAAATGTATTTTTTTAAGCACCACGTCTTACTACCCATTCGTGTTATACGCCTTTTAAGCTCTATTAAATAATTTTATTGTAATTACACAGCAATTCAATTGGTCGACATTTGATATTTCCTAATATGTAATGGGGTTCAGTGACACATAATATACAGCCTCCCTTCGGTGGCCGTATGGTTTAAGGCACCACACTCATGTAATAATAGACTGCCTATAACAGGGAGACCATGGTTTTAATCCTGCTCAGGTGTATTGAAGGTGGTTTATTTAAAATGTATTTTCTACTTTCCCTCGTAGTAAGACGCGTTGCTAAATATATTATTATTACTTTCCCTCCACGCAAATGCGGATAGACTTCCTTTAAATTAATTATTGCTCATATTTAACTCATTTCTGTAGTTAGTAGACTATGCGTATAACCTGAACAGGTAGTAAGACGCGGTGCTATATGAACACATGAATACAGAAACAACCTACTCGTAGTAAAATTGTAAAACTGACATTCAATTTTTTTTATTTAGCACCGCATCTTACTACCCATTCGGGTTATACGCTTAAGTACTAATTACACTAATAGATTAGGAAGTGGGAGGGTTGAAATTATAGGAAATGAACCCGCATTTGCGTGGAGGGAGTGTGGAAAACCATTTAGGAAAAACCACCCTCAGTTGACCCGACCGAGATTGGAGCCTCGATCTCCCCGTCCTCGATGGTCTAGCTCAACACGAGACTAGCGCGTTAGTTAACTACGCCACCGAGGCGTGTAACATATTCCATCACCATCAAGGTTTAGAGCAGAGTGAAGTCCGTCATTATTATACAGTTTAGTAAAAACAAACTTGTGGGCCTAGAAAATATCTGTAAAAGTAAACTTTTATTGCTTTATACTTAACTCTGAATGGCTGCATATAAACTTAATAGTTTTATAAATGGTTTAACCTACATATACACATTCCATCTTCTTTAATATTTTGTAGGTGAGTGAACTAAAGTTTCATATTTTGATTACTTTTTTTTAAAACTCACATATACATGTTCTAAGAAAGTCTTGTTTAATTTTTAAACGTTTACTTAAATTAAATAAAAATGTATACTAATGTGTTTCTTTGAAATTAATCTCCGACATTATATTTCACTAGTTTATATACAACATTAAACTTTGTACACATTGTCACTAAACGTAATTTTAAATCAATAAATAAGTAACACACAAAAATGTATATTGAAAACTCCGTGATAAAGATTGGTTAGGCAATTATCTGAGTACAAACATTTAGCTTGTAGCATAAGCTAAGTCTCTCAGGCGCTATCATTTCACACAAATTAATTCTAGGATCACCTTGAAATGTGTTTTATCTTTAGTTGAAAAACAACTATTGCTTTTGGATAAATTATTTTTAATAGTTGTTAACCTATTATAATGTATTTGTCTATCGTTAAGAGCTACATATAAATAGCTATAATAGTTTAGAGCAACGTGGTATTTTTTTTAGCAGCGCGTCTTACACCCTTTTGGGCTCTACGCCTGTATAATATTTACAATAATTGATTAGGGATCAAGAAGTTTGAATTTAGAGAATGTGTAACAACACTTGCGTGGAGATATTGCGAAATAATTTAGAGAAAAACCACCTTCAATACATCCGACTGGTATCAAACTCTGGTCTCTCCATCATCGGCAGTCTAGTCTATTGTGGGAGTGACGTCTTGACCCATGCAGCCACTGAAAGTGATTATCAACATAGTGATCATTTGAAAAACACATCAGGAATTTGAGGTTAGTATTCACATTAAAATTACAAGCCAACAGGGCATGTGCGTTAATATTCAAATTTGTAACTATTTTTTGTCTAAGCACAAATTGTAATATATAAGGTTTCAAAATATTAGCTTGATTTTGTTTTACATCACGTATCATTTACGACCGGGTTATCTAATTACCAACATAAACGGGTAGGGATAATGAAAGTAGACTTTGAACCAAATATAGCCGCGTTTGCGTTGTGAGAGCGTGATAGACCATTAACGAAAAACACCTTATATACACTTGTGTAGGATTCTACTCACTGTGGGCAAACAGACAATACGAGCTTAACGTTTAGCCCGAATGTAATTCTACAAGATAGTGGTGTTATTTTGAGACATACTCCAAAATGTTGGTGTATTTCACAAATTATATGAGGACTCTTTATTATAATAACTAGAGATCAAATTATTTTAGTCTTATTAGTATATAAGTATATATAGCCTGAATGGGTAGTAAGACGCGGTGATAAATAAAAGTTAATTATGTCACATGTTTTCTGCGACATTGGTTTTTAGATCACGTAATAAGATCTGAGTTTGTTAAGCTATCTAAACTTATATGTGAGTCCCACTTATACTAGCTAGTCCTTTTAAAACTTCTACTGAAAACAAGTTTGCGAGCGTTATCCTTCGTGTTTGCGGGGAGGACAAGGGGGAGTATTATGTCGTTTCAGCGCAAGACCGATCCCAATTCTGACACCACTTGCTGTCCCGCCCTTCTCACGGACAGTTGACTAACGCGACGCGCTGTGACGTACTTCCGCCATATGATTGCACACTTCAACTATACATTAAAAATAGTGCTCAATTGTTTTTAAATGCATAAATAGATTCAAACTGTTTTTTTGAAACCTTAATCGTAAGACGTACAATGTTTTATAATATTGATTAAGTTTAAAATCCAACCATAACCATTGTTTTCCCACATGAAACTTAAAATTAATGTAGGATTTTAATTGTGATTAGTTTGAAATGAATTTCAAGCTACGGATGAAACAATTTGTAGTTACAATTAACAGTTTTTTAGCCTTGTAAATACACAATTGTTGATCAAATTACTCTGTTAAGAGTTGAGATTATTTATATTATTTATGTGCTAGTCTCGTCAAATGTTTTGGTAAAATTACATATTTAAACACGTGTTAATTTAAGTGGAGATTGTGTAAATACAGCCAAATAAAGGGTAAATGATAAAATATAATTACTAAATAATGCAATTTAAATTATAGATGTTACTAAACAATAATGAAGATTAGAAAATATACCATAAATATATAGTCTCTTATAAATGGAATTTCAAACGTTATCAAAAATATAAATCCAACATATTTTCGTTGATAAAGATTTAATGTACATTTTCAATAGCCAATAGAATCGGGGCTATATATTATAATAATCATCAAAGTTATAAATCAAAATGTTTATGAAAACATACATTTGGTTTAGTATTATACACATATGCTTGTGTATTCAAATTAAAAAAGTTACTATTTGTTACTAAAGTTTTCGTAATTTACTTTAAAGTTTGTTTTAAATATTATATATATCATACATTTATATTAGGCCTACATCATATTCTTAAATTTAAAATAAGTGTGCTGATAGTGGAAGATTCCTCCTCCGTTTACTACAGAAAATTTCTGTTCTGACTTAAGTAATTTCGTGTTAGGCGAAACGTATTAATACCTAGTTAAAAACTTTTATTATTTGTGAAGATGGCTCATCTAGATATCAAACCCGGTGAGTACGTTTATTTTTAACAAAGTATTTAATTCAAAAAGTAAAAATATATTTTGAAAGTATGTAATTAGTCTTTATTTTAGATTTTGAAATGTGTGTTCACGTTCATTTATTTATCAATAAAATTAAATGTATAATATACAATTATTTATATTCCATGGTTCATATAAACGGTTCTATGTTTGCCAATTATGAAAGAAATAAATTTTACTATATTTTACTTCAAAAACAACAAAGAGCCACAAGCTATCAAATAAAATTTTGGGCGTGTTTTAATTAGAAGTGCCATTTAATATTTTTTTTAAAAGCAATACATTCTTAAGGGCTTAGGTTAACCAAAATGTTTGGATAAATTCCATTATATATTATTTTGAACTAGTCAAGATCACTTCAAAAATCATTATTAAAAATGTATATTGGTTCTGTGTTAGGTAAAATCGAATCTAAAACCTAATTTTTATATCTAATATTGGTAAAATAAATTTGTTTGAATCCCCCTTGCGGGACGGGGTTTAGAATAGTCCCGCAGTAACCCCTGCTTGTCGTAAGAGGCGACTAAAAGGGGAGGCATCTGTGCAGGATGTACCTCGTGCAGGACAACCCTATCCTACATCTTTCCTTTCACTTTATATTTTAATTTTTTCCTTCTTTCTTTTTTCCTTCTTCCACCTTCTCTTTCCTTACTTCTTCCTTCCTTCCTTCTTACTTCCCTTCCCCTGCCGTTAAATCCTGCACAGAGACCTTTTGCCAATCTGTTGACGACTTTTTCATCTAACACGGCACTCCTCGGGTTAATATTGGATACCACTGCTTTGAGCTCCTGAGTGAAAGTGCGCCGGTTGTAATATATATGTAGAAGGGCCTTAGGGATGACAACCAGTTACCCTACCTTGAGAAAAGACCGGTTAGGTTCATGGGTGTTCCGGACGTAAAACTAGCACTTTCCTGAATACACTTGCTGCGGTGACATCTCTTCCGGCGATGCTCCATATGAAGGTTGTCATGTCTAGCGTCGTATGGAGATTCTCGTCAGAAGAGTTAACAGGGCCCTATGTGGTAGAACCAACTGGGATCAACCTGGGTCTACGATCCGAGTACTTTTGCAGTTTGTCCTCCCACTCATGACTGAGTTTATTGTCACAGCTGACAACTTACTGTCCGCTGGGACCGTACTGCCAAGTTCTGCTGGCATCTTACTGCCCGGCCCCTCACAGGGCCGTATTGATGGTAAGAGGGGAAAACGGGTAAGGCCATCAAGCCCTGTTTTGATAAGTAGCCAGGAAGTGGTGAGGCCCCAGCCCCGCTTCCTGGTTATGTCTCGAGTGGATGAAAGTGAAGATCTGAAACGTGTCAGCCCATTTATCCTCGAAAGAGTGATAAATGGAGCAGCAAAATCTGACGTTTTAATAAGGAAACTGCGCGATGGCACCATTATGATTCAGACTATGACCGACACTCAATCCTCAAATATTAAGGCGATCTCCGAAATACCGTTGAGTAATACGGTAAATATACAGGTGAAGGTGGAGCCCCACAGGTTCCTCAATGTTTGCAAGGGAGTGGTCACTTGTTATGACCTCGACTGCGTAGGCATTGAGGAGATCTGTGAGGAGCTTTCCCCCCCAGCATGTCACCGAAGTGTACCGTATTGTCACAAAAAAGAATGGACAAGAAAAGAAGACGGATACGTATATCCTCACATTTGCGACTCCTACCGTTCCGAAGGAGGTCTGAGCAGGCTTCTACGTGCTCAGGGTCTGGCCGTATGTCCCTAACCCTCGGCGCTGTTTTCAGTGCCAGGAATTTGGGCATACGAAGCTGCAATGCCGTGGTAAGCCAACCTGTGCGGATTGTGGACAGGAGGCTCACGAAACACCATGCGAGTCTCCTAAATACTGCGTCAGCTGCAAGGGTCCGCATTCCGCCAGGTCTCGGGCCTGTCCAAAATGGAAGGTAGAGAAGAAAGTCCTGGAGATACAATCTGAAAAGAAGATCTCATATGCCCAGGCACGCAAGGAATACGTATCGAGTCAAGCTCCGGTATTTCAAACTTCATATAGCCGGATTGTCAGTAAAAATATAAACTGCCCCAACTGCCATTGCGCAGTTAATCTTGCTAAGGAGCCAACGCGACCAGTGCCATTGGTCTCTTCTCGAGACACTTATGTTGATTCCGCGCCAACTTCTGTGGCGCCAAAATTTTTAAATGAGGCCAAACCGCCACAACGGTCGTCTCCCTCACCTATACCACCGAGGAGACCTACACGAGGAACTCTCCCGAGCCCACTACGGGGAACCCCCGCAACCCCACCCCGGGTAATCCCCCCAGGCCCGCCTCTGGATATCCCCCGGGCCCGCCTCGGGGTACTAAAACAAGGGCGGCCGTTGTTGAGCCTCTCACACCCAACTCTGGGCTTCCAGAGGTGGGGACGAGATGCAGGACAGGTGAGGCAACTAAGGTGAGTCCCACTGGTGCCTTGAAGAAGGACCAGCGAGAGACAACCGAAAAAAATTATATAAAAAAAGCGTCAAAGGCCTTAAAGCCTTCGAACAAGAATCCGACTACCCAGTCTCTCCAAAATAAACCGAAGCCTCTCCTGAAGTGGGAGGTACAGGAGAGACTGGGAAAGGCAAGAAGGCCTAAAAAGGACCTCAACAAATTTTTATTTTTAAAGGATAGTGAAATGGATTGCGAGGATAACTAAATTTCATACTAATAACTTATGTCGCTACTACAATGGAATTGTAGGGGTTTCTATGCTCGTGTAGAGGAAATTAAACTACTAATTTCTTCCCTGCATCCTCCCATCTTGTGTTTGCAGAAAACCCACTTCCGCCCAACTGACAACCCGATGCTTCGTGAGTACGATGGATATCGTACCGACAAGCCACTCTTTGATCGGACTAGCGGAGGTGTGGCTATATTCGCACGTAGCAACATATATCATAAGTTTATAAATATTGTCTCTGATCTCCAAGTGATTGCTGTCAGAGTCTCCCTTCCTATGGAGGTAACCGTATGCTGCATTTACCTCCCACCAGGTGAACGTGTTTCCAAGAGGACACTAGAGGCCCTCTTTATACAACTTCCCGCCCCCTATATCATCTTGGGGGACTTTAACGCGCATAACCTTGTGCGGGGGTCTAATTTTACAGACACCCGCGGGAGGATGGTATAGGATATTCTTGTCTCGGGAAACCTGGTGTTAATGAACACCGGGACCCAGACACACTTCTCCAACTTTAATAGTGTGTCCTCTGCCATCAACCTAGCCCTATGTAGCCCCGGGATTTCTGCTCACTTCCTTTTGGGAGGTTCACTCGGACCTATGTGGCAGCGATCACTTTCCCATTCTCCTTTCTCAAATTCAAGATCCTCCCAGTACAGCACGGTTTCCCCAGTGGGTTCTTAAACGTGCTAACTGGGATAAATTCCGCGAGCTCGCCGTATTCGACGAACCCCTTTCTCTTGACGTCGATGTTAAGGCTGGGCAATTTACTTCGACGGTCATAGCGGCGGCGAGGGCATCCATCCCTAAATCCTCGCCAAACCCGTGCCACCGTCCTGTTCCCTGGTGGAACGAGGAGTGCCGGCTGGCTATTTATAACTGTCGGAGGGCCCTACGTCTCTTTCATCGACGTCCAACTTCGGAGAATCTGGAGTCATTCCGGATTCTACGTGCTAGATCTCGCCGTATCATTCGAGAAAGCAGAAGAGAGTCTTGGAGACAGTTTATTCCTACCCTTACTATTTCCACTCCCTCAACTAAAGATTGGGAACATATTCGTAAATTACGTAGTAGCAAAAATAACATTAATAATATACCCGCACTCATGTCTAACGATTCACTTGTCTCCTCCCCTATGGAGGTCGCCAATGTATTGGGCTCGATGTTCGCCAATATTTCTAGCACTGCGAGCTACTCTAACGAGTTCGCGGTGCATAAGAGGAGCATCGAGCGCCGTACTATTGATTTTGGTCCGAGTCGGGGGGAGGATTATAACTCCCCTTTCACGCACGATGAACTGACCTACGCCCTCAACCAGGTGGGTAACACAGCTTCCGGTCCAGATGATATACACTATGAAATGTTGCGGCAGCTGCCCCCTGCCGGACACGCATATCTTCTGGACCTTTTCAATAGTGTCTGGGATTCTCATCAGTTCCCAACACTTTGGAGGCAAGCAATTGTTATCCCGTTATAAAAAAATGGCAAAGATAAATTAGAGCCAACTAGTTATCGACCGATATCTTTAACTAGTTGTGTATGTAAAATACTGGAAAAAATAATTAATAAACGATTTATATGGTATTTAGAATCTCGCAATCTGCTATCTAATATTCAATGTGGTTTTCGCCGGAACCGATCTACAGTTGATCATCTTGTCCGTTTAGAGACGGTTGTTCGTGACGCTTTTCTCCATAAACAGTACCTTCTGGCTGTTTTCTTCAATCTGGAGAAAGCGTACGACACCACCTGGCGGTACGGCATTTTGAAAACACGTTTTAATTAGGGGTTTCGAGGAAACCTTCCTTCTTTTATATCTAATTTTATGTCGGATAGACTTTTCCGGGTAAGGTTAAATAACACCTTATTCGAGGATTTTATTCAAGAAAATGGGGTGCCTCAGGGTAGTATTTTGAACTATACGTTGTTCGCTATCGCGATAAATAGTATTGTGGACAACGTGCGCTTACCTGTTCGTTCATGCCTTTTTGTGGATGACTACGCAATTTATTGCAGTTCGTCAAGTCTCCACAGGGCTGAACGACAGATACAACTGAGTGTTAACAATCTTTGGTCGTGGGCATCGCGTAATGGCTTTCGCTTCTCTGCAGCCAAAACGACGGTCGTCCACTTCCATAGATTACGCGGAATACAGCCTGCCCCCAATATTTTAATGAACCACGCCGTTCTACCAGCCACAGAAACCGTAAAGTTTCTGGGACTTTTATTTGATTTTAAACTAACTTGGATCCCCCACATCAAAGACTTGAAAGCGAGGTCTATAAAAGCACTAAACCTGCTCAAAGTGGTTAGCGGTCGGTCCTGGGGTTGGATAGGGAAACCTTGATGCGCCTCTATAGAGCCTTGGTGAGATCAAAACTTGATTACGGCAGTTTTGTTTATGGTTCCGCTAGACCCTCGGCGTTAAAGATGCTCGATAGCGTCCACCATGCTGGCATTCGACTGGCTACTGGTGCTTTTCGTACCAGTCCAGTCGTCAGCATCTGTGCCGACGCCGGTGAGCCCCCTCTTTCTTACCGGCGGTCTTACCTCCTGGCATCTTACGTGTCCAAACTGCACTGCATGCCAGAGCATTTTGCCTAACGCCCTGTTTTTCATCCCCCTAACCGTGTCTTGTATGAAACCAAATAGCGTAGTACAAGGCCGGTTGGGATCCGGATGCTATCGGTTTTCGACACGTGTGGGATAGTGCTGCCAAAGGCTATCCCCATATCACCAGGTCGAGTTTCCCCCTGGAAAATACGCCCTCCGAAATGCCATTTTGATCTTGCCAAGTTCCCTAAAGCGACCACCCCAAACTTTGTATATGAGAGGACCTTTAATGAGCTCCTCTCCACTCGCTTTCACGGATTTGAGCGAATCTACACTGATGGCTCTAAATCTGGAGCCTCCGTGGGATGTGCTTTTGTTTTGAAAGGATCCAATTTTAAATTTGGTTTACCTAAAGAAACCAGTGTTTTTACGGCTGAATTGTATGCCATTTTCAAAT
This sequence comes from Timema cristinae, assembly GCA_039000515.1. Classification (NCBI taxonomy): domain Eukaryota; kingdom Metazoa; phylum Arthropoda; class Insecta; order Phasmatodea; family Timematidae; genus Timema; species Timema cristinae. The sequence continues at coordinate 216,935 of JBCFYV010000007.1, forward strand.
CTTTGTGTTTTATATATCAAAATAGTCACCGTTCTGTTCTCATCTGCACGGATTCCATGAGTGTTCTGTTGGCATTGTCCACACTTTATTCCTGGAATCCCCTCGTGCAGATGATACATGAACAAATTTTAAAAATATATTCATTAAGCACCCGGCTCGCCTTTTGCTGGATTCCTGGTCACGCTGGTCTTCCAGGGAATGAACTGGCGGACCAGGCAGCCAAGGAGGCAGCGAGCTTGCCTCCAGAGGCGAGTCTGGGTGTCATGTTTTTAGATCTTAAGGGTTATGTTCGGCGTGGAGTGTTACGCACCTAGCACGAGCAGTGGGTCTCGACCCCTGCTCAGAACAAGCTGCGGTCCATCAGGGACGGTGTGTCGCGATGGCCCTCTTCTATACGAAAGTCTAGGAGAGAGGAGGTCATCGTGACGAGACTCCGCGTCGGGCATACATTTCTAACCCACGGATTTTTACTCAGAGGGGATCCACCTCCAGTGTGTGAATTTTGCGATGCTCCCCTTAGTGTGCACCACATTTTGGTGGAGTGTCGCAGATATGCCCCTATTCGCCTGGCCCTTGATTTTAAAGGTGACCTACGTTTTTTTATTACGCGACAGCGCTGAAGGAGTTATTTGTTTACTCCATTTTATACGCCAGGCGAATCTTTGAGTGCCATTTGAGTCACTTTTATAAAGCTGCTCATCTGGATTTTATCTCATAATGAGACCTTTTTAACATTTTAGTATACTTTAATGTGTTTGTCTTGTCGTTTTATCCATTTTAACAAACTTTAATAAAATAATTATTTTAACATGTTAGTTTTGTCTTTTTAACTAATATATTGTTTTAATATGTTTGTTTTGTTTTTTATTAGAGTGATACACCGGTGGGTTTTTTTTAGCATGTGTTTCACTCAATTGTACTTTGAGGCCATTTGAGCACTCCTATGGAGTGTCTCAGGTGGTGAATGATTATATCTCTCCCCTATGGGGATTTTATTATGTTTTAAATATATTTCAAGGCCCTAATGACCTCGATGTGTCGATGGGCCTCTAAATCACAATAATAATAATAATAATAATGGACTTATTGACGTAGATTCATCGGACGAGGCTTCTTTTCTGCAATAGTCACATCGGAACGAATCAATGGACTTAATGACGTAGATTCATCGGACAAGGCTTCTTCAATAATCACACCGGAACGAATCCATTGACTTAGTGACGTAGATTTATCGGACAAGGCTTCTTCAATAGTCACATCGGAACGAATCAATAGACTTATTGACGTAGATTCAGCGGATGAAGATGCATTCATTTCTCTCAACCTTAGAATGAAGCAATGAATTGATAGGTGAGGAGATTACTTTCATACGAGGGGCCTGGACCTGAACTATATGCTTTAACTTGTACTTGAATTTCTGATTTATTTGTATCAGGCTGTTATTACCATCTAATATAAATATTACTTCCCTTTCGACCTCGTGCACTAATATAATAACGTATAATAACGTGTAGAAATGTACGATACAATTACTAACCAACTTGGCATTATTTTGACAACGTGTGGTTTCCACCGAGATGACTATGTATTGTTACTATCAAAAAATGCAGGGCATTGTTACACTTATGTATGGCTTTCTAAATACGTTTCTATTGTTATTTAATACATTTTGGTACACAAGAACTTGCAACTTATCTCGGGGATGAGAGTTCAATTTGGTTGTTGAGGTTGGTCCAGACTAGGGTGGATCCAGGTTCTGTTGTCATAAGGGTTTACGGTGGGAGGGGGGAATTGATTTTTATAGGGCTCCTTCAAGTGGAAATCTGATGAATTTAATTAATAAAAACTTAGGTAGGTATTACAGTTAAACCAGATGTCTTATGATCCCGTCTCATTCCACGGATAACACACCAAACTTATGTACAGTACTAATAATATTGCTAACTTACAAAAAATTATTTTAATTAGCTATAGTAATAAAAAGAAGCCTTGTAAGAGAAACACAATTTTGATTAGCAAATTTGCAATTTATCACAAAAAAGTACTGTTACGTTACCAATAAAATAAATAGATTATATACACCCCGTTTACTCTGAAAGGTAGCAGACTTAACTTGACTGATTACAGTATGGTCCTATCTTTTAAGCTGTCAAGGTAAACTTGCTACCATGCAGGAGAAACGGACTGTACACATGAAATTAAATCCTATGCTTGAGGTGTGGGGAAGGTTTTTGGTTTTCCGGTAACGAGTAGGTCAGAGTTCGAGTCCCGGCTGGGTGTACTGAGGCTAGATTTTACATCTCTTTTTCCACGCACACTTTTTATAAGACCTACTGTTCCTCTCATGTCCAGTTAGCCTGGAAGTATACTTTAGACACGTCACACACAACAATTACACTTTGAGATCATAGTTTGAAATAATAATAATAATAATAATAATAACAAGATAAAGTTGTTTACTAGCAACGAATCTTCAAGGATGAACACATCCTGATGGCATTCTCTTCGAGAATCTTGTTGATTCTGTACGACAAATTATATTACTGTAACGTTGATTTGACATCAACGTTACAAGAATGAAAGATATACTAGCGAATGGACACTATTTGAACAACACCTAGAATAAACAACATTGTACTCACCAAGGAGTGCCCCATTTCTCGGCTAGTGTGTGTCGACTCTCGTAAATCAACTTCCCTGTTCGCGAGCACTTTTTCTGCACCGAGTGTGAAAACTGACTAAACGAGTGAAAGGTGTGGACAATTGAGCGTGAGGTCACCCGTTGCATCATGGGACTAACCTCATGATAGACACGTGACGTTCTACGCGCCCCTCCAATGATCTGGTTGTTTCCTTGGTAACTTACGACCCCTTCCCTCTGTTCCGTGTGATTGTTCTTTGATGTTCTTTTGTTTCCCCTATGTTCCCCTCCCCTCAGAGAATAACGGCTTATATACGGGTTCTGTTTGTGGTGTAAGATCACTTCTTGATTCAACTGTGTCATACGACAATCACGTTAGGACAGGATGATTCTAAGGTATAAATTCTATTTCGGCCTGTACACATCAAAATTATCTTTGGAACTTATATTATTAATTTAAAAGAAATCTATGCTGGGTACAAATTCTATTTCGGCCGGTACATTCAAAATTAACTTTGGGACTAGTATTATTTATTTTTGGATTACCATTATATATTGTCTTTTGTAAATATGTTAGATCACGAGGAAAGGTATGCCCGGCATGGCATAAAATATTCTAAATATTAATGTAGGTAATATTTGTAGAATCCCTTTTTTGCCCTTCAGGATCTACAAATAATTGTTATTTATGGTGAACTTTACCTTTTGTAATGTCACTCTAAATCTACGTAAGGCGTGTTGCCTACCTAATGTGGGAATTGTGATAGCCCGTACGGCTATGTAGTTTTGGTATTTATTTTTGGAGGATCTCTCTTTGTATTGTGGTAAACTTTGATTGCCTGTAATATTTTCAAGTTAGTTAATACAACTTCGCTATTGTTGTGCGGACGGTTGGCCTGTGGTGGCTAGATGTTGTATTCATTGTATTGCGGATTGCCGCAGAGACCCTAAGGGGCCATGGATTTAACTTGGTAATAATCTTTAGGTCATATATAACCTTTGTTATGACAACGGTATTATTATGGGCATAACCTATGTTGTTATGACAACTGTATTATCATGGGCATAACCTATGTTGTTATGACAACTGTATTTTTATGGGCATAACCCAATCTTCTACATATATATATTTAAAAATATCTATTTATTCATTGTTGTTACTTACATTTGCATATATCAATTGTTATCTTTTATAATAAACATTCTTATACTCAATGCAACCTTTTAATTCACTAATTCTAGGTAAATGAGTTATATCTTTAAACATAAGATTCTCGACCTCCTCCCCATTTCTCATAGTACCAACATGGCGGATGATAGTTAAGGAGAGTTCACGGAAGCACAATTGTGTATAAGCCAGTGAGAAAGGCCTATTCACCTTTATGCAGTCCTGTCAGCTCCTCTGCAATTTATCATTTGTTATTGTTTATATGTTTATTTTGCTTTTGTGTAATGTGCGACTGCCCTTATCTATTAGAGGATAAGGAGGGCGGTACATTACAGTTGAGTTTATTTCAATAAAAACACATTTTCTCGGTGGAAATGTTTTTAAATATTGTTTATACATCTCAGCCTAGCCACACACTAGAATTAAATAAATTCTACACGTTATTAAATATATAAAAGCGCACGTTCCCGCTACGGTGACCGCGTGGTTCTAGCGCGCTACACTCGGAGTAGACTAGACGACCGATGACAGGGAGATTGGGGTTCGAATATCAGTCAGGAGTACTGAGGTTGATTTTTCCAAAATTGTTTTCCATTTTCCCTCAACGTAAATACAGGTACACTTCCTCAAAATACCACCTTCCTAATCACTAAAAACATTAGCGCGATTGGTTAGTATACAAGCGTATAAAACGAACGGGTAGTAGGACACCGTGTTAAAAAAACCACCAAACAACTTAAGTATATAACAGACACAACTTCCAATCCTCCAGCCGTTAATTCATCACTCTGAAAGGGGAACCCATATTTCACCAATAATAACCCTTTCAGCCATTCCAGGAATCGAGCCCGGGACACTTAGCTCAGTAGACAGACACACTACCAAATGAGCAAAGGTGATGAACTGTATTTTATTAGAGGAATGGCAGTCACTTTCATTCACATTTTTAAATTTTTATTGAGTAGCTTATCACCCTCATTCCAATGCAGTCATCAAGATATTACTACCCGCGTCAATAGCCTCGTGGTCTAACGCGTTACACTTGTGTTATGAAGACGGGGTAATTGGAGTTCGATCCCGGTCCGGTGAACTGAAGGGTTTTTTCCTAAATAGTTTTACACTCTCACACCCTGCAAATTCGTGTGCACTTCCTTTGAATTAAACATTCTTAATCCCTTAAAATCAGAGTAATTAGTGTATAAGCGTATAACCCTAGCGGGTAATAAGACGTGGATATATATATATATATATATATATATACACACAAATATATATATAAAAATACAAATGAAGATTCATACAGTTATATATATATATATATATATATATATATATATATATATATATATATAAAACTGTATGAATCTTCATTTGTATTTTTTTATAAATCTACAACTTAGGTTATTTGGTCACTAAAGTGTCCTGTGGGAGTCTTCCTGCCAGAATGTAGATTAAAAATTGTCCGTGGTAGCAATTGTCTGGATAGAATAGTAAACAAGAAAAAGGTAATTTTAAAAAGCAAGTCAATGTTTTCCAGGATCCAACAGTATAGTGAGTGTGTAAACTCGTCAGAGGAAAAGGGGAAATGTTATCAGTGAATAAACTAACGAGCTCACATTGAAAACTGCTAATTTTCTTCCCTCTCTTTCTATTTAGTACAATAGTGTTTAGGTGCGTCAAGTTAACCTGCAACCCGCATCGCAGCTCCAAGTAGGCAACGTCGTTAACCACATAATTATGTGCATAAATGGTGTATGGATGAGTAAATTAGGACTCAGAGGAAATGTACCCACATTTGAGTGGAGCAAGACGAGTGGGAAACCATTTAGAAAAAATCTCCCCCAGTAAAACCGACCGGGATTTGATCACTGAACTCTCCGTCACAAGTAAACCATACCATAATAGTAGGGATGTAAAAAAAGTATATCGATACTTTACCAATATCGATATATACCTTTCGATAGTAGTATTTTTTTCTCGTAAACTTTTTTCTGTTCTCTTACTGATATTAGTAATCACTCTGGTTTCGGATCGGTATCAAAAGAAACAACTTTTTTTTTTACAAAGACTAGACTCTAAAGTCAAATAGACTTGAAAATGATGACAGGATACTTATGTAATTGCAAAACATCCTCCTGGACGGCGCGGTGGTGGATCCCACGCCCAATACTGCATGGTTCTGTCGTTTGAGCGAGTTATCAGGGGTCCCTTCTTCGGAGCTACGTTGTGATAGATTGCCATACCGTGAAACTGAGGAACAGCGATTTTATATCCTCAAACCTGACTTGAACAGAACAAAACAAAATAGGTGATGAACTTAGAATCATAGAGAGAGAAAGAGAGAGAGAGAGAGATGGATGAAATCAAGGTGAAAAGGAAACAAGGGTGGGAGAACAACTTGCAGGGTGATGGGAAAGTAAGGTTCGTTGAAACGCCGCTTGGAAACTCCAAGTGCAGCGGGGCGCTGAGTCGAGTCCATTCTAGACTTCTTTGCGCATCAGGAGTAGAAGTGAAAGGTCGTGTTGAAGCCGCCATGCTGTTGTTTTTGAATGTTTTATCCAAACAGGATGGCGAGGGAATCCAAGAACATATTAATACGGTGAGTAGATATTGAAGCGTATTATAACTAAATATGTCAGTTTAATTCTCTTCTTTGGAATCTGCTATGGTATTTATCAAAATTTAAACTCTCTTAAAAACCACGTGTTTCACCCTCGGGAAAATCATGCTTATATATCTGACTTCATTCAATCACGGAAAATAAATCTTGAGGCAAAGTACTCTTAAATATGTTAATATTAATTCTTTCTTTCGTTTCTATTGTCATAAACTATCAAATTTTTAATATTCAATTTCAGATGTCTAATCACTCTAATTGACATGCTACAATCAATTTTTGGATCCAATATCTTCCTAAACTACTTGTTTTTGAGGGTGACCGGAAAAAAGCGCAAACGATAAAAGCTCACAGAAAAATTCCGCACAGTAAAAAACCATGGTTATAAATACTCACAGGAAAAAAGCTCACACCGAAAAATGATCACGAGGAAATATGCCCATATGTTAAAAAGCCCGCACAAGAATAAATGGCCACACGAAAAATGCTCACACGAAAAATGCTCACATGGAAAAATGCCCACACGAAAAAATTATAAATCAAGGATAAATTTAAACGTAATAAAAGTTTGATTGGGGTTATGCATTATTAACTTTTTAGTTTCCACTTGTAAATTGCGCGTTTGATTTATTCTTGTGCATTCATAGAGTTTGCATTCACTTTTTTTTTGTTAAGTTAATTTTTTGGAATTCTTAGTGTCATGTTATGGATAATTTTTTGAAACATTTTAGGTCATCAAAATCCTGACCCTGATACAACAACATATCCAATGATTACAACAATTGCTTAGGGTTCAAATAAAATACAAAAATATATAAAAAAGTTATTTTTACTTGTTAATATACATTTAAGTATATACACAGTGGTGTAGTTTAATAAGTAGGCTACATATTACATAAAATAAAATAAAAATTATTACTCTAAACATTTTAAACTGGAATTTAACATTTTAATACAAAGTGTTGACCCTTGGGGACCCAATATCAATATTTTTACTTTCTCGCTACCTTTCATTTCAAGCAAGTATTGTGATCGTAAAAAAAAATCAAACTCAAGATTTTGTTGAATGTTGACGTTTCACGATCTTCCGAATCTGAAAAATTTGTTTACACAATGCCGTCCGTCTGTCTGTCCATCTATCTGTCAGTCTGTACCTCGGGCTAGAGCCTAAACTTTTTTAACGATTGGGCAAAAACTCGGTATCTAGGGTTTTCATACGATTACCCTGAGGAAATTTTGGAATTGGATATCCAACCCTAAAATTAAGGTTAGTTTGCAAAAGGATTGAAAGAGAGAAAAAAATCGATTTTATCACAAATTAATTTAACAATTTTGATTTAATTTCATTTTTAAATTTGTATTATTATTTACAAACTAAATGGATAGCCTCAATTTTCCGTCAAAATGACTAAGGATTTCGGTCTGATGCGTAAATAATTCTAAATGAAAAACATTCCACTTTCTCAGAATCGGCTATAACGATGTTGATTAAAGTTCACACCTAGGCGTTGATTAAGATTATAAACAAAATTGATTTTTTTTTCATTTTCCCATTAAAATGACTTTTAAGGTTCCTTACAGAAGCAAAAATGTTTTATATCTCCACAAATATTTAAGATACTAAATAACTTATCAATGTACAATTATAGTAGTATTAAAAGTATAAAACTTTTATATGAAATATATTTTTATAAAACCAATAGTTTCCGATATATTGGCAAATATATCAATATAATTTTGTGAGCTTCAGTTGTGAAGAGATACTCATGTTCAAACGCAATAATTCTCTACTGCCATAGAGTAAGCAAATAAGTAAGTCTCTCAAGAAGTTGCTGTTGTTTTTCCTTTTACCTCTTAGGGAAAGTGTTTGTACATCACAGGGGTGAATCCAGAATTTTCGTAAGGGTGGGAGGCCGCGGGTGCTCCCATCGGGAACGAGTCGGGGGTGGGTGCTTCAAAAAATTTGAATTAAAAATATGTTTGGTCTAAATTAATCCAAGCCCATCCCCAGTACATTAATGTAATTAGTACGTAGGTGTTTAACTCAAACAGTAATACGCTGTACTAAACAAACTATATATATATATTCTACATGGTTCGTATTACTTTCTTTCGACATCTCGAAGAAAAGGTAAAAAAAAAATCGTCAAAAAAATCTATCTCGAGATTTTGATAAATGTCGACGTTTAGGACCCCCTGAAATAAATGTGTTTTTCACAATCCTGAATATCTGTCTGTCTGTCTTTCTGTATGTCCGTTTGTCTATACCCTGACTGGAGCCGAAACAGTATTTTTGATTGGGTCAAGACCTGGTATCTGGTGTTTTTTTAATCTATCCAGAGGGATCAAGATGATTTTTATTACTGAAGGTCATAGAGAGAAAATATAAATTTTCTAAAAATTTCTTCAAACTATTCTAATTATATTTTATATTTAGACACTGTTTATAATTACAAACAAGATGGCAATCCTTATATTCTTATGAAAAAGACTTTAAGCGTTATTACATGGAGAAAATTTAAGAATATTCATATTCTCTCCACAACTATTTGAGAAACGAATTAACTTATTTTGTAAAGTTGAAGTATGATTACAGATTAAAATCTTTTATTTAAGTATTTTTATAAAACCAAAATTATCTTAGCTAAATCAAATATACATATACTTTTTAATTCAAGTCTGAAAATTAATTTTATTACTATGCTCTTTGGTGGACAAAGATATTCCTATTTTCACTTTTTCTGTAACAGTGTTCTTAGTTCTAAATGCCATAGAATAAATAACATTGTATATTTTTTCAATTATGACCTTTGGAGAAATGTTGTTACAACAATACCTACTATTCATTTCAAAAAAACTTAGGAATTTGTATCAAATTATTTAATGTATATTTTAAGAAAAAGTGAGATAAAGAATCTGCAGTGCTCCGTACAATTTATTTTAAATTATGTCAATGAAGTTTTATATTAATTAATATTAAGTAAATGTTATTTTTTTCACTACAAATTTTAAATTAAATTAAGATAAAAATGGATAATTACCAGCGAATGTTTTCGATTTGTTTTATTTTGGTGAATATAATTGCACAAAATTATAAACCTTCCTCTAATATGACACGATATTACCAGATTAGTTATACGGATGGTTTACAAAATTATAATCCCCCCTGCGGGACGGGGTTTAGAATAGTCCCGCAGTAACCCCTGCTTGTCGTAAGAGGCGACTAAAAGGGGAGGCATCTGTGCAGGATGTACCTCGTGCAGGAGAACCCTATCCTACATCTTTCCTTTCACTTTCTTTTTCTTTCCCTCTTTTCCTTCTCTTTCTATTTTCCTTCTTCCACCTTCTCTTTCCTTCCTTCTTCTTCCTTCTTTCTTCCCTTCCCCTGCCGTTAAATCCTGTACAGAGGCCTTTGGCCCCTTTGTTGACGACCTTGGCATCTAACACGGCTCTTCTCGGGTTAATATTGGATACCACCGCTTTGAGCTCCTGAGTGAAAGTGCGCCGGTTGTAATATCTTGGTAGAAGGGCCTTAGGGATGACAACCGGGTACCCTACCTTGAGAAAAGACCGGTTGCGTTCATGAGGGTTCCGGACGTAAAATTGGCACTTTCCTGCATACACTTGCTGCGGTGACCTCTCTTCCGGCGATGCTCCATATGAAGGTTGTCATGTCTAGCGTCGTATGGAGCCTCTCGTCGGAAGAGTTAACAGGGCCCTATGTGGTAGAACCAACTGGGATCAACCTGGGTCTACGATCCGAGTACTTTTGCAGGTTGTCCTCCCACTCATGACTGAGTGTATTGTCACAGCTGACACCTTACTGTCCGCTGGCACCGTACTGCCAAGTTCTGCTGGCATCTTACTGCCCGGCCCCTCACAGGTCCGTGTTAATGATAAGAGGCGGAAACGGGTAAGGCCGTCCAGCCCTGTTTTGATGAAAAGCCAGGAAGTGGTGAGGCCCCAGCCCCGCTTCCTGGTGATGTCTCGAGTGGATGAAAGTGAAGATCTGAAACGTGTGAGCCCATTTATACTCGAAAGAGTGATAAATGGAGCGGCAAAATCTGACGTCTTAATAAGGAAACTACGTGATGGCACCATTATGATTCAGACTATGACCGACACTCAATCCACAAATATTATGGCGATCTCCGAAATACCGGTGAGTAATATGGCAAATATAAAGGTGAAGGTAGAGCCCCACAGGTTCCTCAATGTTTGCAGGGGAGTGGTCACTTGCTATGACCTCGACTGTGTAAGCATTGAGGATATCTGTGAGGAGCTTTCCCCCCAGCATGTCACCGAGGTCTACCGTATCATTAACAAAAAGAACGGACAAGAGAAAAAGACGGATACATATATCCTCACCTTTGCGACTCCCATCCTCCCAAAGAAGGTTCGAGCAGGCTTCCACGTGCTCAGGGTCCGGCCGTATGTCCCTAACCCTCGGAGCTGTTTTCAGTGCCAGGAATTTGGGCATAAGAAGCTGAGATGCCGTGGAAGGCCAACCTGTGCGGATTGCGGACAGGAGGCTCACGATACACCGTGTGAGTCTCCTAAGTGCTGCATCAACTGCAAGGGTCCGCATTCTGCTTGGTTTCGGACCTGTCCGAAATGGAAGGTAAGAAAAAAGTCCTGGAGATCCAATGTTAAAAGAAGATCCCTTATGCCCAGGCCCGCAAGGAATATGTATCCAGTCAAGCTCCGGTATTTCAGACATCTTATAGTCAAATGATAGAAATCAGAACAAATTGCCCCAACTGTCATTGCGCAGTTAATATCGCCAAAACGCCTACACGACCTGTGCCAATCGTCTCTACTCGAGACACTAAAAGACAGCCAGCACCATCTATGGTGGTGCCAAAATTAGTACATGGGGCGACACCCCCGCCGAAGTCGCCTCCACCACCTTTACCCCCGAGGAGGCCTCCTCGGGGAACACCCCCAACCCCTCCGGACCCTCCTCGTGGACCCCCTCCGAGTCCTCCTCGAGGAACACCGCCAAGCCCCACTCGAGGAACACCCCCGAGTCCTCCTCGGGGTCCTAAACGATCTGCGACCGTTGTCGAGCCGCTCAACCCCGCCTCAGGAACGCCGGAGGTCGGGATGAGTGGTGGTACAGGCGAGGTCGCAAAGGCGAGTCCCACTGGTGCCTTGGGGAAGGACCAGCTAGGGACTGCCGAAAAAATAACTTTAAAAAAAGCGTCGAAGGCTTTAATAAAGCCTTCGCGTAAGGATCCCCCGTCCCAGTCTCTACAGGACAAACCAAAGCCTCTCCTGAATTGGGAGGTTCAAGAGAGATTGGGAAAAGCAAGAGGACCTAAAAAAGTCCTCAATAAATTTTTATTTTTAAAGGATAGTGTTATGGATTCTGAGGATATTTAATTAAATTATATATTAATAAATAATGTCGCTACTACAATGGAATTGTAGGGGTTTCTATGCTCGTGCAGAGGAAATTAAACTACTAATTTCTTCCCTGCATCCTCCCATCTTGTGTTTGCAGGAAACCCACTTCCGCCCAACTGACAACCCGATGCTTCGTGGGTACGATGTGTATCGTACCGACAAGCCACTCTTTGATCGGGCTAGCGGAGGTGTAGCTATAATTGCACGTAGCAACATATATCATAAGTTTATAAATATTGTCTCTGATCTCCAAGTGATTGCTGTCAGAGCCTCCCTTCCTATGGAGGTAACCGTATGCTGCATTTACCTCCCACCAGGTGAACGTATTTCCAAGAGGACTCTAGAGGCCCTCTTTATACATCTTCCCGCCCCCTATATCATCTTGGGGGACTTTAACGCGCATAACCTGGTGTGGGGGTCTAATTTTACAGACACCCGCGGGAGGATGGTAGAGGATATTCTTGTCTCGAGAAACCTGGTGTTAATGAACACTGGGACCCAGACACACTTCTCCACCTTTAATGGTGTATCCTCTGCCATCGACTTAGCCCTATGTAGCCCCGGGATTGCTGCTCACTTCCTTTGGGAGGTTCACTCGGAACTATGTGGCAGCGAACACTTTCCCATTCTGCTTTCACAAGTTAAAGATCCTCCCAGTAAAGCAAGGTTCCCCCAATGGGTTCTTAAACGTGCTAACTGGGATAAATTCCAGTAGCTCGCCGTATTCAACGAACCCCATCCTCCTGACTTCGATGTTAAGGCTGTGCAATTTACTTCGACGGTCATAGCGGTGGCGAGGGCATTCATCCCTAAATCCTCGCCAAACCCGCGCCACCGTCCTGTTCCCTGGTGGAACGAGGAGTGCCGGCTTGCTATTTCTAATCGTCGAAGAGCCCTGCGTATCTTTAATCGACGTCCTACTTCGGAGAATCTGGAGTCATTCCGGATTCTACGTGCTAGAGCTCGCCGTATTATTCGAGAAAGCAGAAGAGAGTCTTGGAGACAGTTTATTTCTACCCTTACTATTTCCACTCCCACAACCAAGGTTTGGGATCACATTCGTAAAGTACGTAGTAGAAAAAATACCATTTATAATATACCCGCACTCATGTCTAACGGTTCACTTGTCTCCTCCCCTATGGAGGTCGCCAATGTATTGGGCTCGATGTTCGCCGCTATTTCTAGCACTGCGAGCTACTCTAACGAGTTCGTGGTGCATAAGCGCAGCATCGAGCGCCTTACTATTGATTTTGGCCAAAGTCGGGGGGAAGATTATAACTCCCCCTTTACTAAAGAGGAACTTACCTATGCCCTGTCCCAGGCGGGCAATACAACTTCTGGCCCGGATGATATCCATTACGAAATGTTGCGCCAACTGTCCCCTGCTTGACGGGCGTTCCTCTTAGACCTCTACAATTGTGTTTGGGTATCTCGTCAATTCCCAACACTATGGAGGCAAGCTACCGTTATCCCAATATATAAAAGTGGCAAGGATAAATTAGAGCCAACTAGTTATAGACCGATAGCCTTAACTAGTTGTGTATGCAAAATATTAGAGAAAATGATCAATAAAAGATTTATATGGTATCTAGAATCCCGCAATCTACTATCCAATATTCAATGTGGCTTTCGCCGTAACCGATCCACGGTGGATCACCTTGTTCGCCTTGAGACAGCAGCTCGTGACGCTTTCCTCCATAAACAGCACCTCTTGGCTGTCTTCTTCGATCTGGAGAAAGCGTACGACACCACCTGGCGGTACGGCATTTTGAAAACACTTTTTAATTGGGGGTTTCGAGGAAACCTTCCTTCTTTTATATCTAATTTTATGTCGGATAGACACTTTCGGGTAAGGTTAAATAACACCTTATCCGAGGATTTTATTCAAGAAAATTAGGTGCCTCAGTGTAGTATTCTGAGCTGTACGTTGTTCGCTATTGCGATAAATAGTATTGTGGACAACGTGCGCTCACCTGTTCGTTCATGCCTCTTTGTGGATGACTACGCAATTTATTGCAGTTCATCAAGTCTCCACAGGGCTGAACGTCAGATACAACTGAGTGTTAACAATCTTTGGTCGTGGGCATCGCGTAATGGCTTTCGCTTCTCTGCAGCCAAAACGACGGTCGTCCACTTCCATAGATTACCCGGAATACAGCCAGCCCCCAATATTTTAATGAACCACGCCGTTCTTCCAGTCTCAGAAACCGTAAAGTTTCTGGGACTTTTATTTGATTTTAAATTAACTTGGATCCCCCACATCAAAGACTTGAAAGCGAGGTCTATAAAAGCACTAAACCTGCTCAAAGTGGTTAGCGGTCGGTCCTGGGGTGCGGATAGGGAAACCTTGATGCGCCTCTATAGAGCCTTGGTGAGATCAAAACTTGGATTACGGCAGTTTTGTTTATGGTTCCGCTAGACCCTCGGCGTTAAAGATGCTCGATAGCGTCCACCATGCTGGCATCCGACTGGCTATTGGTGCTTTTCGTACCAGTCCAGTCGTCAGCATCTGTGCCGACGCCGGTGAGCCCCCTCTTTCTTAACGGTGGTCTTACCTCCTGGCATCTTACGTGTCCAAACTGCACTGCATGCCAGAGCATGTTGCCTACCGCCTTGTTTTTCATCCCCCTAACCGTGTCTTGTATGAAACCAAATGGCGTAATACAAGGCCGGTTGGGATCCGGATGCTATCGGTTTTCGACACGTGTGGGATAGTGCTGCCAAAGGCTATCCCCATATCACCAGGTCGAGTTTCTCCCTGGAAAATACGCCCTCTGAAATGCCATTTTGATCTTGCCAAGTTCCCTAAAGCGACCACCCCAAACTTTGTATATGAGAGGACCTTTAATGAGCTCCTCTCCACTCGCTTTCACGGATTTGAGCGAATCTACACTGATGGCTCTAAATCTGGAGCCTCCGTGGGATGTGCTTTTGTTGTGGAAGGATCCAATTTTAAATTTGGTTTACCTAAAGAAACCAGTGTTTTTACGGCTGAATTGTATGCCATTTTTAAATCTTTGTGTTTTATATATCGAAATAGTCACCGTTCTGTTCTCATCTGCACGGATTCCATGAGTGCTCTGTTGGCATTGTCCACACTTTATTCCTGGAATCCCCTCGTGCAGATGATACATGAACAAATTTTAAAAATATATTCATTAAGCACCCGGCTCGCCTTTTGCTGGATTCCTGGTCACGCTGGTCTTCCAGGGAATGAACTGGCGGACCAGGCAGCCAAGGAGGCAGCACGCCTGCCTCCGGAGGCGAGTCTGGGTTACATGTTTTTAGATCTAAAGGGTTATGTTCGGCGTGGAGTGTTACACACCTGGCACGTGCAGTGGGTCTCGACCCCTGCTCAGAACAAGCTGCGGTCCATCAGGGACGGTGTGTCGCGATGGCCCTCTTCTATACGAAAGTCTAGGAGAGAGGAGGTCATCGTGACGAGACTCCGCGTCGGGCATACTTCATTGACCCATAGTTTTTTACTAGAGGGGATCCACCTCCAGTGTGTGAATTTTGCGATGCTCCCTTTAGTGTGCACCACATTTTGGTGGAGTGTCGCAGATATGCCCCTATTCGCCTGGCCCTTGATTTTAAAGGTGACCTTCGTTTTTTATTACGCGACAGTGCTGAAGGAGTTATTTGTTTACTCCATTTTATACGCCAGGCGAATCTTTTTAGTGCCATTTGAGTCACTTTTATAAAGGGGCTCATCTGGATTTTATCTCATATTGAGACTTTTTAACATTTTAGTATACTTTAATGTGTTTGTTTGTCGTTTTCCATTTTATTACAAACTTTAATAAAATAATTGTTTTAACATGTTAGTTTTGTCTTTTTAACTAATATATTGTTTTAATATGTTTGTTTTGTTTTTTATTAGAGTGATACACCTGTGGTTTTTTTTTTTAGCAGGTGTTCACTCAATTGTACTTTGAGCCCATTTGAGCACTCCTATGGAGTGTCTCAGGTGGTGAATGATTATATCTCTCCCCTATGGGGATTTTATTATGTTTTAAATATATTTCAAGGCCTTAATGACCTCGTTGTGTCGATGGGCCTCTAAACCACAATAAGAATAATAAGAATAATAATAATAATAATAATAATAATCATGTCAAACTTCAACAGAGAATCACTGAAAGCTCGTGAGGATATAACTTTCTTACAGAATTACTGATTGGGTAAGATGTATGGGATCGGAAGGGGAGGGGCCTAAAAATGGTTTTCACTCCTTTAAAAACACTGTCTTTAACTCTCTGATAATTTTTATGAGTTTAATTAATAACCAAAGAGCAGAAAACTTTAGGCCTGCCCTTTTGAGTACAAGTCTAAAATCTATTTTGTAGGATGATGTGTGCAAGGGTGTTAAACGTGGCATGTCCCCACAACCAACCAAAGTAGCCTTCCGTAACAACAAAGACAGACGATCACGGAATCAGTAGATGGTGCTAGCTACCGGACAGATCTTGCGGAAATATAATACGTTTGTAAATATCAGTTTTCTCAAGAAGTGAAATTTTATGGTAATATTTTCAACATCTATTCTAAGATAATGTATCGATGTTTATAGAGTGTTGTCTTTTTTGTAATAAAGCCGTAAGCTTTCATTTGAATAATGTCAATATTATTGATATTTGATCACTGTTACGATTATAGAGGGAGTGTATATATAAAAAGTACAACATCAATATAAATTAAAACATCCTTCTTAACATTATCAAAACATCTCCGAAAAGAAATTTGCGAACATGTTAACAGTCTTGAAGAGATCCGTTTATTCACATGGCTCTGCATTGACACGCCAATTGAAAAGGGCTAATCACCTTAACTCTCTTTTTTATTTATAAAAAGCTATTGCTTAACAAGGTCACTCAAACCTCATTTCTAAATTCAGTACAGTTAAAACCATTAATGTAATAATATTTTTACTGGTCACTCGTAACACAAATTTGGAGATAAATCTAAACATAAATTAATTTAGAATAGAGACGTTATCTACTACAAAAGTAGATAAAATAAAACAATGATGGCATACAAAGAACAGAAGGCCTACTTAACAAATATATTATTCAAAACAATGTAATTTGGTAACTTTTGAACTTCTCATAAATTTCAAACTTTTGTCTTTCACCGATTACAAACATTTAATTGTGATCAACTTGTATTAACATGTTGATGAACGAAAGTTCTTCACCTAACACTCATTACATTATCTTTGTAATATATGACCAATGGAATAAGCAGGAGAAAATATGTTAACCCACACACAACTCTTGAACTATAGTGGTTTAAGAGCAAATAATCACCAATTCTTTTTTTTTTAATTATGCACTTGTTTAAATAATACAATACATTAACTAGTGTAGCCCAAGTGGTTTGGTTGGAAAGATACCCAGCTAATTCACGCACATCATTCAGTCGCTAACGCTTCCTCATTGGTTTGTAAGTCATAATCGCTAATAGCACTCAATTTCACAGAAAAAATAAACATAAGAATATTTTTGATATGGTCAGAAGTTATAAGTTATAGTAGCAAATAATGAAGTTTAAGGTTCAAGCAAATCACGAAGTTTTAGGTTAAAATTAATATTTTCTGTCAATTTAGTGCATAAATAAATGTACGTTGCCCAAATAAGAATGTCTCGCTCTTTTAGCTAAAAATGTAAAAATTTACTGAAAGCTTGTTATACCATAGAAACGAAATAATATACATTGTTGCAGAAACATAATAGTTAAATAGCATCACATTCAAACAAAGAAACCATCTCTTCATTCACAGACCTTTGTTTAAAACTATATATTTTACCATCAATTTGAAAATTATTGGTTTATAAAATATATTTCATTTAAAATTATTTTATATTAATAGTCCTACATTTATTCAATGATAAATAATATCATAACGCATATAGTTTCGTAGATATTAACAACATTGTTGATATCCTTTTATGTTAACATCCCTTAAAGTCATTTTATCGAGAAAATAAGTCACGTCATTTGTTTTGTAATATTAAAAAGTGTCTGGATTCAGATTTTAATCAAAATCTTTATATCTGAACTAAAAAAAACCTCTTCTAAACTACCCTTAACTTTAGGGTTGAATTGTTCATTCCAAACACTCCTATGGATAAACTGTTAACTACCCTACATACCAGGTTTCAACTCTCGGTAAAAAGGTTTCGGCTTTATACCAAGACACATACAAGTCAGACAGAATCGAAAAATCCCTATTTTTTGTTTCGAAAGCATATAAAACGAAAATATTCATCTTAATCTCGAGGTCAAAATGTACTATTACAATGTTATATATTTGTGTATATAAGAATAATTTTAAAGGTTACACAGATCTTGCAGTTTCTGAAATATTCCTGATATCGAAGATAGAAAATAATGACCACACCTCCCCTCAGTGACCAAGGGGTTAAATGTGCTCAATACCAACTAATAATATTAGTCAAATTTATAAGCAAATGTGACCTGGTGGTCTAGGGGTAAGGTGTCAGACTTCTGTGCTGGCGGCCGGGGTTCAATCCTCGGTCCCGGCAAAGATTTATCTGATTGCCAAACCCTTCCTTCACCTCTGACAAGACATCTTGTGAATGTGGGGAATGCCAGGCCGCCACCGTGGTTCGGATTCCACTTTAAACTGTAGGTCCTTCATTTCATCTCACAATCACCCTACCATTACACATTAGAGTAAGTGCGTATAACCCGAACGGGTAGTAAGACGCGGTGCTAATAATAATAATAATATTAGCAAATACAAATACTAATTTTACGTTGATTAAAATATTAGCTATTCTATATCACTGCATAGCTGTTGTTGTACAATAACACATTTTGTTTGTAAATGAATTATATCAACCAATACATACAAATAATACTTAAAGGACCTTGAAGAACCCATCCTCCGGTCTAAATCATATTGTCTTCTTTCTGTCTTTAAATTGTCCAGTGCTTTAATAAAAGAACGGTTCGTGTCAGAAAAACAATTTATTTGGATTTTGTTTTCAAAGGACAAATTTGATATGTACAATTTTTAGATTTTAAAAAGAAAAAGTGCTCTTATTTTATAAATTTTTGATTCTCTTTTACTGGCTGGTGAAGGGACAACAACATGAAGTTATAAATACCGATGCATATAATATAAAAATATTCTTTTACTTACAAACATAGTTTGATTTAATTTATTTACTATACGTATGAAAAATAAATATTTGCACTAAATAAAATAAAACACAATAATAATATGTATCTAGGAAACCACTATTATAATATATATAAATCCATCATGTTTCCTGGCAACAAATACTCATCATTGCTTGATTTAAAAAATGAAAGTGTGTGATTAATGAATCTAAGATTTATAAAGAATATAAACACAAATATTAAACAAGGTACTGTAATATAATATTATCCACGACATTTTGAGAGCCTCACATACGAGAATAAAAAGACAATAAGGTATATAATCACCCAAGATACTCTGCCATCTATTCAAGGTATTCCATGTTAAATACACGTACTTTCTGTAGGAATATATCACATAGGTACATATTTATTATATTGATACTTTATAATGAGTCGATAAAGGTTAACTTAAACAGTACTTTCCTGGAAGTCTAAATTGCTAATACACAGTCATCATTACAACTACAAGAATTACAGGTTTAGAGTGTTTGTTTTATATGAATAGTGATAGATTTATGTGTAATCTACCAGTTATTATTAGCTTTAACTTAATAATCAACCAAATAATTGATACCACTTTATTTTAAGATACCTAGTAGAGACTTATTTTGCCAAATAAATGTACTCGTGTTTTAATCCCTGTCACTTCATGTGGTATTTATTAAAGCGAGATGTATTCTAAGATAAGCTTTGATGATGTGTGATGCATGGAGAAAATGGGCGTGAAAGGCAGTCCGCTGGAAGAGTTGATAGTTCAGGCACTTCAAATCAAGAGAAAATAAAAAATAGGAATTTACAAGAAGATCCAGATATTATAATGAGGTTCGAGGACATTTCGGAATTACATCTAATATAAATCTAAAGTTTTTGAAACCTCACATTTCAGAAAAGATCAAAATTTAAATTACGAAAATTCTACCATACAATCAAATAAGAGCAAGAAAAAGAAAATGACCCCCTCCGAAATTACCATAAACAATAATCCAATTTCCAAAAACAAACATATAAGGCAGTGTCTCGTCGGGTTGAGTGATTTACCCTCTTCCTAAAAAAAAAAAAATTAACAATTCAGACAACTATTCTAAATTCAAAACTATCCCCTTGGACCAAAATTTAAAATTGTCAGTTAAATATACAAATCACCTAGAAATTTCTATAACTTTTGAACAATTTTCGGAAACCAGTTCTAAATTAAAAACAAATTTTGTTAACCCTTACCATTTTTGTAGCGATAATAAATTTCTTGGAGATGTTTATGACATTTGCAAGATTGCAAGTTATGTAGAATTAATACCAAAAGAAAAATATTTAGAATTGTGGCTTCGACTACAATAGCTGTTTTCATATTGATAAAAAAAAAATAGCACCACGTTTTATTACCCGTTGTGTTCATACAACGATATCCCTATTAATTATTTTGTGTGTATGTTAAAACACTTTTCTTTATATCTTAGCGAGATTCTATAATGTAAACGAAGCTGCTGAGTCATGCAGGATAAGAGACATGTAGCCGCAATGACGTCAGCTGTGAGAGGAGCTACAATAGCAATCATTGCAGCGATAAATGTCAGTGGATACCTCGTTCCTCTAATAATAATCTTACACTGAACCAACACTCACGATCAACTGATGGGATGCTGTTCTCCAAGTTTGATTGGATCCATCTGGATGGGTAATAATTAATCGTTTCAATAAGTGGTTAGCTCATTTTGTTAAACATGCCAAACACACTCAGGAATCACCAGTTTTATTATATTGTATGGAAACTACAATCACACTTGTAATCTAGATAGAATCCTATGGCCTGAGCCAATTACGTTACCATTTTCATGCCTCCTCACTCAACCCATCAGTTTCAGTCCCATGACTAGACAGTCATGGGCCCTCTAAAGGCTTTTCACAGCGAGGAAGTAAGGATGTAGCTTCTTCACAATAGTAAAGTAATCACTCTTTACGACGTAATGGATCTATTACTAAAAGTTTGTTAATGTCCAAACTGGCGAACTTGGAGTCAATTATTTTAAGGCAAAAGAGTTATTTCCATTTAACACAAACATTTAACTAATGCAGACTTCATGAAATGTAAAGTTGAAGCAGAGAAGACAATTAGTTATACAAATATGTAGTAACAAAATACGTAGTAAAATATTTGAGAGACTATTTACTCTAGCATCTTGTTTATAATATCTCAAATTAGTTAGAGCTTCTTATCTTAAAATTTTATCTGGATCTATTTTTTAAAACGTGTAAAATATAGCCTTGTATCATCTCCTGTTTATGACTCAATGAAGCAAACTTTTTAATTCAAACACATCCTTAATTCTAAAAAAATTGGATTTTACCGCTTTTATTAAAAACCTATTAATTGAAACATTATTTATTTTAAATAATTTGTTTACTGACTTAAATTAAGCATGTTTACCTACCTACGCACAGAAACAATGTCGTAGCTTAATAGTGGAAATAGTTTATATTTCCATTTTTAAACAAATCACTAGCCCATATTTCCACCTTCTCCTCTTGATAAAACTACGGTATATCAGGGATTTGGGGAAACTGCAGAAACATGTTAGTCAAAAGTCTTATGTTATTATCTTTTGATAAAGGCACCGTGCAAAGAAAAAGATAGACAATATTTGAATTCACGACACGGGTTCGCAAGTTAGTCACAGCTTTAAGTTATTTCAGGGTAAATCCTGACAGCATCATGTTTATCGCAATCAAATACTCGCAAATATAAAACATAGCTTACAATTTCTGATAAACTACTAGGACAATCACAGTAGTTTTTTCCAGAACTCTTTATAAAAAAACTTAAAAGACATGAAGATATTATTAAGATTCCCATATTCTATGTAGTTTGCTTTAAAAAACAGTTTTTTAATGAGAGAACTATGACGAGGTTTATAGTGCAGACATATTTTCTCTTTCTATAAAGGTTTTTTCCTAATTGAAATAAATAGGTAGTATCAGTGTTCGAAATGATCATCATAAAATGATTTTTATTTTGATGTTATATTAATTTCTCTAACACACGCGTTAACTTAAAGACTAGCTAGCTCTAATCGAACATTGTAAAATCCAAAGTATAGGTCGCTATCACTTAACATTATGTTAATATTAAACGAATATAATATCCTGAAATTGTAATTTTTGGCCTAAAAACAACAATTTTGGTTTCAGGTTGTCAAGATACGGTGACATTTATCAAAATCTCTGGTTAGAATTTTGACAATCACATTAACTTCTCTCTGAGGTGTTATGAAAATGTTAAAATGAAAAAGAATTTTTTTTTAATATGCTATTTATTTGACATCGCACTTAAGGCCATTTCACATCATTATATTATGCGTCTCATATTTTACGGTTTGTTCACGAGATCATTAATTTGATCAATCACACCAAACAAAGTCTTGGTTATGAAGAGCTAGATCATAACAATTTGGGTATGGTACCAAAAAACATATAGCAATGTAATATATTGTGTTGGTAGAAGGCACAAATTATAATTTCATTAGTGTGCACATATTTTAATTTACTGACGCAGAAAAAATTATGCCCTACATATTTGACGCCAGATAAATTCTAATTCTAATACTACAGTATGATATTCCAAAGGTAAGTTATATATGATTATATATGAGATTCTGTGCATTAGATTTGACCATTAAATTAGAACAATAACGTAAGTACTGATCTTAACTCTATGACTTGAGTGTTAAGAGATCTTATCGCTATTAATAATTAGTGGTTAAAAGGTTAATTGAATTAAGATGTGTCTGTCCTCTTACGAACTTATTTAAATACCGAACAAAATGTCTTAGTAAAACAGAGAATGAAGGTGTAATTGTAGTCCTGATTTAGGTGCTAGTAAATAGAAAGTTCTTATATATATATACATATATATAAGTCTTCCTTTTTTCTTTTTCTTGATAAAAAGACTCCACAAATATGCTGTCTTCACATCTAAGTATTTAAAGATGAATATCTCTCACTTTTGGTAGTTATTGTAGGTTAAATATATATTCGCTTTTTTGCCAAGTAGTCAAACATTAAAATATAATGTCTCCCAGTAGAAACTACAAAGAAAAATAAGATAAAATTGAAATAATATATCGGACCAAACTTGTTTTACTATTCTGAAAACCAAAGCGTCCATCATATGTTGATTTCTACCCATTAAAACTGTTTCCATGTTAACCAAACAAACAAGTTTCTTCCATTTTCAGAAGTTATTTAAATCAAAGTAGTATTGAATTTGAAAAGGAATTTCTCACATGGAATGATCAAAGAAAGCGCAAAATATGACGTTAATAATGATGTCACAGTCTTGGTTTGGAGCGTAGCGATAGAAATTTCAGAAGCACTATTACTACAAAAAAAAATTCACACAGATAAGACAAAATAATTTTGACTGACTGGGATTCCAACAGACAAAAATACTAGAGATGGTTAGTCAACACATTGAGAAGAGAGAGGTATATCTCCTTAGTGGCCATCACCACAGAATGGAGCCAATGATATAATACAATTTATTTCAGAGACAAACAATAATAATACATATCCTGAAAAGGTTTAAAAAATCTTAAAAAACCTCATTTATGTGAAATTTCTTTACATATTTAAGAATTGTTGTTGGCCATTTTTACAGATAATTTTTTTAAGTTATTACTCTGTTTGAATTTTTTTTAATATTATGTTTTACATTTTTCTTTGACCCCTATTCATTGGCCAAATATACTTGTATAAATTTAGCACATTTTTGTGGTTTTTACTTTGACTACACACTAAAAACTAAAATAAAATAATTCACAAATGCTGTATTACCTCGATTTACGATAAAAAGATCTCAAAATAATTTTAAGAGGTATTTAAAAATGTATTAGTTATCTTTAATTTCTGCGGTTAGGGGAGTTATGTTCTTTCATATTTTCTAACGTGGCATGTACATATTGATAGACTTTGTATTTAATACTCCCCCCCCCCTCCACCCAAAAAAAATCATTTAAGTCAATTATGGTGAATGGGCAGCCGAAGGAACTGACGCTTGTATTCCTATTCACCAATAAATGCAGTATTTGTCCAATATTTCTCGAGATTCATTTGAATCGCATTGATTCATCAGTATCCGAAAACAGTCGCGGGAGAGGAGCAGGACAGGCAACAACAACAATTTACTACCTAGAGGAACAATTGTACCATGGCAAGGTCAAAACGGTCCTCTTCTACATAAGAAAACGTCAACCGCGCATATAGAGAAGCAGGCCTCATCCCACCAGAGGAATACCCAGGTTGGGGATATCATCAACCGGAAGAAGTTGATATTACCGAGGAAGATCTTGTGTTCCTTGAGGATGCTGAGATCTACGAGATTCCACCCAGACAGTTAGATGTTTGGGAACCGGAGACTGACAGGGCCGTTCGCATAGACAACAGCGCTGCAACGAGCCAGGAACCAACCGAAGACCCATGGGGTTTGCCACTACCGTCAGAGGAGGAACTGCTTCAATGGATAGCACAAGCATCGACATCACCAATAGTCTCGCAAACCTGTGAAACCCTGGAACAGCTAATACACGAATTGTGGATCGACATTGAAGAAGATGAATCACCTCAAGTCTGCCCAGCCATCGAACCAGCTAAAAGGATGCAAGGGCCCAGGGACTCAGCACCAGAAGACAGCATAAACGACGACGATATCTCCCTGGATGATGGGGAAGGCTCCATCCTGATCACCATAGGGCCCAGGTTTACTAACCTACTGGACGACGAGGAGGACCAGCCTATCCGACTCGCCGACTGTAAATACCAACTAGTCGATACCACAGTATTGAAGCCCATCATCTGGAACAATCGAGAACTGTTCTCCATCCTCCGGGGAGGCGTTGATCTACCCAAACCTCCCGACGCCCCACCAACGTTCGTCCGGACCAAAGACACTCCCATGTTATGAAGTATCGTTGAGGACTGGACTCAAAAAGGATGGCTGAAGGAAGACCCACTGGTACGACACGCCTTCCCGCTGTTCGCGATACCAAAGTCAAACCTCTCGGTAAGAGTCATACAGGACATATCCAGCTGGACAGCATACACCGAAACACCCAGATTCTCCCTCTTGACAGCAGGAAAGGCGCTTGAGACCATTAAACCAGGAGAATGGCTATGGAAGGTAGATCTCACTAATGGATTTTACCACATTCCCCTCAGCATAGAAGCAGGTTGAACCATAGGGGTCTATCACCTCGGCAAGAAGTTGGCAACAACCCGTCTACCCATGGGACAACCGCTAGCACCGAGCATCCTGCAACGGGTAATGACTCAGGTGGTGACCGCGATCGAAGAAGTATTACCAACTGTAACAGGTGTGGTATACCTGGACGATCTGCTTTTCTACGGTGAAGATCCAGATGCTTTACAGCACGCCCCCGAACTGTTGAAATCCATGGGTTTCACTCTCAACGAGCGAAAGTCCACCACGGCGTCGCAGCAACTGATATACCTTGGGTTGCACCTGGATACCGAAACGAACACGATAACAGCTACAGAAGCAACTCAACGAAAAGCCATACGGTACCTAAAACAACTACCCCGAGCTCACGACATCGATGTACACCGAATCGGCGGCTTTATCGCATGGATAGGTCACAACCTCAAATGGCCCGGATACGCCGTTTCGAGAGTGTATAGGAGATGCACGGGCGTGGCACTTAGGCTCCTCTCTCCTCCCGTTGGACTAAAGCAAGATGGGGCCTGCGACCAACGGCCAACCCCACCACCGTGTTCGCAGATGCAAGCCGTGGACACTAGCAGGGATAAACCCTCAAGCTAACGCAGCCATCATCCAGCGATTCACCCAGCCACTAGAGATCAACGAAGCAGAGATCGTCGCAGGACTCATCACCATGAAGTGGGAAAGGGAGGAACGGCGGCCAGAGGCAATACGGTTGGGTATGGACAACGCAGCCACGTTCTACGCAATATACACCGGAAAGAGTCTCTCATTCAACAACCCAGCCCTGCGCAACCTACATCTCCACATCTCTAATCTTCTGAGGGACACCCTTTGGGATACCTTCTGGATCGCATCCGAAATCAACCCCGCGGACGTACCCTCTTGGATTACCTGGGACGAACTTCACAGAGAAGTGGAACAGGGACACGGAATCACCAATATAGATAATGTAATGACTGAACTGTTCACTCTTTTATATGTATAAACCTGTAATATAATGCTTGTAATCTAGTTCAATAAAGGCAACAGCCGCTTGTCCTGTTCCTCTCGCCCATGGCTGTTCCACCTGGAACCATCCTCCTTATTCCGCCCATGTGCGAGATATATAAGCAGGAGGGATGGACCAGAGGAAACAGTCACGGGAGAGGAGCAGGACAGGCAACAAAATCGCACTGATACCACATGTGCATTCTTTGTTCTTAAGTACAGTATATATTGGAGAAATACCACCTACATCAAATTGGGCCACCACTTTCTCCAAATTAATTAAAATACATACAGTCATTAGTGATACCTGTGTGCTTAAATGTGCCCAAAATTCAACGTTTGTGCTATTAAATTACTGAAATTATAACAATTTTTCTAGTAGTTTAATGGTTATCAGTTTCTTATTGATTAGAGCAGCCCTTGGCTCCTTCAACTATTCATTCCATATTTTAAAATAAGATTAGCCGGTGTATTGCATTGGAATTTACGACCACATATTCCAGTTCTAGTACAGACGTCTGATACAATAGGCATATAGTAGATGATTACCCCTTTTCCATTTTCTAATTGTGTACACACTTTTACATTTTGTAGTTGTTTGCATCATATTTGGAATTTGAATAAGTAAAAATTATCCTATTATATAGGCCTACACATGTATTAAAAATCGTTCGTGTCACATGGTTAGTTCCAGCCCCTCTTTTTATTTCTTAGCATAACACCACTGCAATCATCCTAACTTAGTTTTGATCACACCATTCGTTAGTTTTCTGTTTGTGTGAATATTTGGCAGAAGATTAGCTTTTGTGCCATAAAATTACACTTGTTACAACGAATTTTTATGTCTGCAGTCCACTACAGTGGGCCTAGTAAGGCGGGGCGCATTTATTTCTCCCGCGTACTAAGGTAAAAATAGTTTGTGCGTCCATTGCTGCGAAGCGTAAAGGTTAGTACTGCAAAAATGGAACACAATAAATTGCATAATATTTGAACTTATTTGGAGAATGAGGTGGGCCAAAATGGGAAACATGTGCTACAATTATTATAATGGAAACTTTAAAAAGCTTTGTCAAAATTTAGTCTGAAATCGGATTATATGAAAATATGCAAACCTTAAAAATAATTAACTAAAGAAATGAAACAAACTTATTTTATTTAAAGATTTTATACAAATTAACTACATGCACTATTTTAACCATTATAATAATGTTTGTTGTGAAATATGTTTTTATCTTTAAACAAATATATTTTTTGTTTCTTCGAAAATACAACTGATCATACTTCTAGCAACTGTTCAACTATCCAAAACCTAATGAGCCTGGACTTTGATGACTGAAACATTATCACATAGAACTTTCTACTTAACACAAAACATCTAAAATCTATCATCTTTAAATGTAATTTCCTAATGTTTGTGAGTGTCTTTCGTTAACCATCCGAAGACCCTTGATGAGTTAGAAAGAGGAAACATTGCACAATTATAATATCGAGCACAGGACAGAAACTAGCGTAGCCAGCTTTACAGTTTATACTTATTTTTTCATTTTTTATTTCTTTAATATGATTTATTTAATTCACTTTTACTTTATCCATTCAAACGTAATAACTAATATAATTTTTATTTCAACAAACAAACCTCAACCTTAAATGTGCTTATCAATTTAAGGCTAAGTTTCGTTATGTTGGTTAATATTATAATCAACCTGCCGTAAACCAGCATAAAATCTAGTTTTTAAAGTAAAACACTCAAACATATCAATGAAAACTAGGACTTAATAAATATGACTAAGTCAAAGACATGCTTTACAAATGGAAACTAAACAAGAATTATTTGTATGCAATAAAAAACTAATCCTAGCGCTTTTAGGTTTGAATTCAGATAAACATGAATATAGATTTATAACACGTACATCAAGTTGGCCCACCAGATTATCCAATTCATTTAAAATTCATTCATTCTTTCTCAAATTCCGATGAGGTCTTCTCAAATTATTTATCTTTTGTCTAAATAGTTCACCTCTTTTCCTACACGCTAATGCGTGTACACTTGATCTAAAACTCCATAATCATGTGTTGTCAAAACCACCAAATTTAAAGACATCCATTTCAACGTTGACTAACCCAAGAACAGTCTAATATAGTTTAAGTGGACTTTGTTGTAGTGAACATTTGGCTTCATTGAGTCTTCATGATTATTCTTAACCCCGAGACATCTCAAACATTTTGCCTTTAGATAACCTAAAAAAACTGAAATTGAATAAAGATGTAATTTTAACATCAAAACTGATTGAAATCAAACACTTTATTTCAACACGTTGACTTGAAGAAACAAATTTTCTACCTGAGATGTTTTGGCAGCACTTAATGTGACTATAAGTTAGGGTAAGGGGGCTAAATTCAATGCACCCCACTCACCAGACTTACATTTTAATATATCTTTGTGTAAGCAAATAAAGGTTGACATACTTCTGTGCTATAGCAAATAACTCGTAAACCCGATTAGCCCAGTCAGGAATGTGAATGACAGTATATGTTCATTTATCTATTGTTTTCATAATCTCTTGATTCAAGAGATTGTTCGAAACTCGAAATATACCTTGTTGATTTTTTTTTTCAGTGAGGAAAAAGCATAGACTCCGGGCCACCAGCATATTGCTAACGTTTTGTAATCAACGTTGCTATCTCATAGAGTTGGTAAAATATCGTTAGTCAGTACTATTGATACTATCGAACGTGTCCATCGACCGTGGCGGGATTGCTTAATTTAATAATAAAATATGGCAGATATTCAAAAATTAATCATTCGGAATACAATAACCCAAATAATTTATTTCAATTTGCAATCAGGGGCTGACACAAAGGGGGGTGGGGAGGTGCACTCTCTATTAACTCCTCAACATGTTTTAATTGGTATTAACAATGAAAATTGAAAATAAAACCAATACGTACTATATTATAATAAATCACTACTAGTTGTAGTGTCATGTAATCTCTCAGTAGCCAGTTGTTTCGCGTGTCAATCACTGTCATTAATTGATTTGCATTTTTAACACATAATTTAGCTTAATAAACAAAAATTAACCAAAAACATGACTAAACGATTAACTTTTTCTTTCTTCAAATTTACTAATTAATTTATAATTTACTCTCAAATTTTAAAGGAGTTTTACTTTAGAGATTTTCGAGGGGTAGCCTCCCCCGACACGGTTCCGTGAGAGCGCCGGCACCCCTCCAAACACCCGAGAACATCCTGGATCCACCCCTGTTTACTATGGCACATTTAAACCATGATGTGGCTTAAGAAAAAGGAGAAGAGGAAAAACAAAACTATAATAAACTTTCTACTACATTTGATCGAAATGCCATCTACACCCCCCTGCCTAAATATGCCAAACAAACACAAATACCGTGGTAAAAATTAGTAAAAACTGGTCAATTGCGCGCACACACTGAAATGATCCCTATTCCTATATACTTTTGTTAGTTGAAGTACCATAAACCTAAATAAATTGGATTAAATAATACTGCTTTTTCTTTTGTTTAACAACACTGGTGTGGATATTTATTTTGTTAAAATTGTAAATTAATCAAAGCGATCGTAAAATCGTATAAGTCATTTTCTTGTACATCAAATAAGATTGTTTTGGGAATTTTACAGTTATTCCTGCCTACGCCATTATAGTAGTAATATTAAATAGCAAGGATGGTTATTAATATGGAATGTTTGTTTGTTTTTATGGATTTATTTTGGTTGTAAAACTAAACAGATATATACATGTAAAACATTTAACTTTGCGGATACACATATGAAATACCCGCCTCAGAGGGGCTCTTAATCGTTGGTCGACATTTATCATTTATAGCACTGAACAATATTACGTGTAGAGCCATGATGGGCTGATAATAGGATTACAATATATTTAGAGGCAGGAAAATAATAGAAAAACCTACCGTATCGCCCATTTGTGGTCAACAGGGACCTTAAAACATATCACGGTGAAAATGTATAGGAATGGAAAAGAAACCATGGAATAAATAACCAATTGTATATAATCAAAAAAGAGAAAACGAGGTTAGGAGACCCCGGTCGTGCGAGTCGCCGGTGTCGGTGGGAATAAATAATAATACACCACCAGGGCTACTACGTAGACATTTCCATATGTAGCCCTGGTGAGAAATGATAAATATACTTTTACCGGTGGGCGATTTTTGCCTTTATGTAGTCGTTGTAGTCGTACAATAGTACTTTTACGTTAATTATAACGTTAGTTATTCTAGATCACTGCCTAGCTGTTGTTCCCCAATTGTAAAATTAGATCAAATGACATATATAAACCGATACATAGGACCTTGAAGAACCCATCCTCCTGTCTATATCATATTGCCTTGTTTTGTCTTTGAATTGTCTAGAGCTACATAAAAAAAACTAGTCAAGTAAGTAGGACAATTTATTTTGATATTGTGTTAAAAGGGATAATTTGATATCTACAATTTTTAGAATTATTAAAAGAAGAAGGGGGCTTATATTGAATAAGATTTGGAGAATGTTCTGCTGGATGAGACACACAATGAATTTATAAATATCGATGATAATATGAAAATTTTATGCTACACACAGCATAGTTTCAAATAAATCATTTACTATACTTATGAAAAATAAAGATTTTAAAACTATATATAAAAATACAACAATGTGATATCTAGGAAACCTATTCAAAATATATTGTAATACATCATGTTTCCTGGCAACAAATACTAATCATTGCTTGATTTTTTAAAAAAGGAAAAGTTTGCTTAATGGAAATAAGATTTATAAGGAATATAAACGCCAATATTAAATGCTATAATGTAAAATAATATTATCCACGACAATACGGGAGCTTCACATACGAGACTAAAAGGAATTTAAGATAGTAAGGGATATCATCACCCTGGATAATCTGCCATCTAATCAAGGTACTCCATGATAAATATATAGATTTTCTATAGGAGTCTCACACATTTATTATATTGATAATTTATTATGAAAATGAGTATGATTAACTGAAACAGTACTTTCCTGGAAATCTCAATTTCTAATAACTGGTCATCAAAAGTTATCGATTTATGTGTGCTCTACCGACCCTTATTAGTACTAACATAATAACTAACAAAAAAAATTGATAACACTTTATTTTAAGTCAACTAGTAGAGTTTTATCTTGCCAAATCAAAGTACTCGGGTTCTATCCCTGTCAATTTATGTGGTATTTATTAAAACAAGATGGATTCTAAGATATGTTACGATGTTGTAATATGCGGGGTAAAAATGGGCTCTAAAGACAATACACCGGGAGATTTGGCAATTCATCAGGTTCAAAGCAAGAGAAAATCAACCAATATGTTATTATTATTATTATTATTATTATTATTATTATTAGTGTTTAGAGGCCCATCGAGACACTGAGGTCATTAGGGCCTTAGCATTATATAGAAACATAGTAAAATCTCCATAGGAGAGAGACAGAATATTCACATGTTTATATAAAAAGGTGAAGAGACAATATAAAAATACAATATAAAAAGAATGGTTCTCAATATGAAAAAAAAACACTTGAGGCACTCCATAGGAGTACTCAAATGGGCTCAAAGTACAATTGAGTGAGCACCTGCTTAAAAAAACCAGAGGTGTATTACTCTAATAAAAAACAAAACAAACATAAATTTAAAACAATATATTAGTTAAAAAAGACAAAACTAACATTTAAAATAATTTTTTATTAAAGTTTGTTTAAAGGATAAAACGACAAGACAAAAAACATTAAAGTAAAAAAAA